>SNQJ01S0001789.1:74473-93163 GCA_010110895.2 Picea sitchensis | reverse complement strand
GTTAGGGCTTTGAACTTTTTGCATGTGTTGAGTACATATTTTTTTTAATATATTCTCATTTTAGCATGTAACAAAAAGAAAATATTTAACAAAAATAATGAAGGAAATATAATATTCAAGACATGAATTGGATTATTTGAAATATACAAATTAATGGTAATCTATTTCTAACTCGTAGTGCTTACCAAAGAAGTTATCCTTCCTTAAAGTCTCTTAGACCGGACTACCAAAGAAAAGAGATCAAAGATGCAAATTTTGCATTCATCTGTCCTTTTTAACCTTGTGTTGATACAAAACCTAAATATTTGTTTCTACAAACATTGCAAGATTTGAATGTAAATTGAATTAGAAAAATGTGGATAATTTATTTTACAAACATTGTATTTTATTTTTAATTTTTTAAATAGTTGTAAAGTTCTTCTTACAAAAGCCCTTTATCGAAATAAATTGATATGTTTGTAGTGATCTCAATGGAAAAAGTTTTAAGCAACATACGAAGTGTACAACACTATAAAAACATACAAATTACAAATAGTGATAAACAACTAGTGCCAAACACTCAAGCCTAACTCTCAAATTTACATTCAATGGAAAAAGTTTTAAGCAACATACAAAGTGTACAACACTATAAAAACATACAAATTACAAATAGTGATAAACAACTAGTGCCAAACACTCAAGCCTAATTCTCAAATTTACATTCAATGGAAAAAGTTTTAAGCAACATACAAAGTGTACAACATTAGAAAAGTATGCAAATTACAAATAATGATGAACAACTAGTGCCAAACACTCAAGCCTAACTCTCAAATTTACATTCCTATGTAGTTCAATGATACACATCAAATGTTATCTTTAGAAAAAGAATCGAACACCACACTTTTCATAAAAAAAAAAATTGCATATGCTTATGCATTATTTCAAGTTGATTACAACATAAGAGGGAGTCGCAACTAATTCATTTTAACAAAAAATGTGCAAGTACTTTTGTCCAATTATTCCATAAACATTGGATTCAAATGTAATTTAGTTAATCCCTCTCAACGTTGTACATCTATGTCTTAATCTGAGCGTAGCTTTCGGGTACTACATACATTTCAAACCACATAATAGTTATGTGGTAATGTTAATTTGGCAGGTATTTGCTACTACGTAGCTTTGTTTATATTTGATATGTATTTCATATATATTGTTATAAAGGAAAATAAACCATCATTGTTATAATTATGAAAATATTTTATACAATTATCACATATCATTTTTATTTGGAATAGATTAATATATATTTATTTTTTGGAAAATTAGAGTTATGATCTTATTAAGGTTATTGTAAGATAAATAGTAAGTCAATTCTATTAAAATTCATCGAGATCTTTTAAATGATATATCATATTTTTAAAATGAAGTTTGTATGTAAAATTCATTCCTACAAAAAGTTAATTAGTGTTATGCCCACCACAATACCTTGTAAAGGCCACATTAATTACCATTACTCACATATATAGCACTAGCCATATATGATTATCCTAAAAAAATTCAAATCCAAAACCTAAATATAAAAGAGACAGTCTAAAACCCTAACCCTAATGACTTAAAAAAATGAGTTATAACCCTAACCACAAATAAGATGTGAGGATACTTTGTTTGATAACATGCATAATCTATATCTAGTTTGACCAAAAAACATATTAACATATTTAGAGATGTTTTCTCTCAATCTATATTAAATAATCTTATAATTGTGTGTGATCTTTGATTGTGATGATATTGGTCCTTTTTCCTCAAAACATGACCAATTATTTGATCAAACTTTTTCGGATTAAAAAAAAATATTATATTGGATATGTAAGTGTGAAGTTAGAACATACATTATAGTGTTCATAAGATATAAAAAATAGTAATCATATAGTTAAAAGGTTCTAAAGTTTTACTTCTGAACCATCACTACATATTACATTCATCCTACCCACTTGAAACGCCCCCTTCAAAAAGAGACTATAAAAACACGATGTCTACCCAAAGGTTCCATAGAAAAAATTATCAAATCAGATCTTAAAAACTCAACATGAAAAACCATACATTAGAACACAACTAGGTTAGAAGCAGTGACCTAAGAACCTCCCAATGGTCCGATCAACATCATGTAATTAGTATATATTGATTATAATCATTAAATTATATTAGTCGAAATGTTGTCAATGTTGATTTGCTAATAAAATTTTCCATTTCAACATTATTTATATTTTAATTTTTTTTATTAATTTGTGTGAGACTAAGGGAGGTTCTTGCAAGGAAAGAGGTTAAACTGTAACCAAAGGTAGTCTCTAGTCTCATGTATGGGACTAAGAGTAGATACTGCTAGAATGCACATGAACTCATTGGAGGAATCCTCGGCCATAACCACCGAAAACATTGTATTTCTTGCGGATACTATCTAAGATGAAACCACCTTTTGATATTGTAGTAAGACCTAAAACTACTTCAAATTGGATAAGATCTTGTCTTCCTTAGATGTAAGGAAATAGATTAACAGTCCAAGACCAAGAGGCATCTAATGGGTCATTTCAAAGGGTGTGGTTTTCCTTGAATAATAGTGATAAGTCAACCCGCATTCGTGGATAGTAGCTAGTGATGAGTATCCTCATTGTTGATTGACAACTTAGTTATGCCACCTTCCTAAAAAAAAAAAAAAAAAATTCATGCATATAAGATAGTTCATAACTTTTTCTTTCCTTTATTGTGGAAAAAATGTTTCAAATTCATGAATACAACGTCGGCCATCCTTGAATAATAGTGATGCATCTAACAGGTCATTTTAGGGGGTGTGGTTTTCCTTGAATAATATTGATGAGTCAGCTCGCATTCTTGGATAGTATCTAGTCATGAGTATCCTCAATGTTGATTGACAACTTATGCCACCTTCCCTGGAAAAAAAAAAAGTCATGCATATGAGACAATTCATAACCTTTTCTTTCCTTTGTTGTGGAAAAATTGTTTCAAATTAATGAATGACAACGTCAGCCATCCTTGAACAGATCCTCTATCTGTATGTTCAAAGTACTATTAAAAAATACAGTTATCAGTCAATGAAATTGTAAACTATGGACGCCCACTGCAGGGGATCGAACCCACGACCAAAAGGTTAAGATCCTTGCACTCTACCAACTAAGCTAGATGGACCCGCTGCGGGAAATGAGGGATGCATTTATTGATTTTCTTTAGTGTGCAATAGATTGCAAGATGGTATCATTGAACCGAATGAACAGTAACATAAACATGAATTGGCGAGTTGAAATCTTATTACACTGAAGGCATTCTTTTAAGGGGTCATTCCCCTTAGACCTTCTTCGTCTATCCAAATCCAGTGGCACACTGACACATGTTAGCTAAAATTTATCTTATCCTATCTTCAATTCTAGCCATGTTTGAGACTCGTTCGAGGTTGTGATTTCTCTCTCGGATTGGTATTAAAAATTTCCCTTGGCTTCCTATAAAGATTTGAGCTTGAGATTTTTTGCTATTTCAAGTTTCATTTTTTGGCTTTGGTTGCTCTCAAATACAAAATTTTGTTGTATGTGATGTCGTATATAGTTTTATCTTTATTTTTCTTTCATGGTGATCATGTTATTCATGTTATATAGTTGTTTCAGTAGTCAAACTATTTCTATTGATTTGCAGGTATTCCCCATTAGCCTTATTCCTATTTCAAGATGCAGATATTTGTCAAGACCCTCACTGGTAAGACAATTGTTTTGTTGATTAATTGGGTTGGTTGTCATTGATGTCAACTCTTGAATAAATTCTGGTAGCGAATTATGGTAGCACAAAGGTTTGGGTAATGGACCCAAGTTTGTTTGATGTATAATGGTATGATATTTTATGTATTTTCAAGTAAGAATATTCTAGATGGATAGTACATGTCATTCCATTTCTTGTGGTATGTGGAACATCACATAACTCCTCACGGTTTGAGAGTTATGGCCTTACGAATTTGGAGGACCCTTATATGTTGGCTTGAAGCCCCAAAAGATCAAAGAAGTCAAAGTGCTTGCAAAGAAGAAATTATTTAAATAATAAAGTGAAGTGACAAAGTCAAAGAGGATTATTTAAATAATAAAGTGAAGTGACAAAGCCAAAGAGGATTATTTAAATAATAAAGTGAAGTGACAAAGTCAAGAAGGATTATTTAAATAATAAAGTAAATGGAGAAATTTCTAATTATGGAAAGTGGTTAGAAGTGGGTTAGCCCTAAAATATGGAAATTGGGTTAAGATGGTTAAAAGGTAACCCCTTGAGGAAGCTACATGAAAGTATAAATAATAGGCAAGGCTCTCTCATTTTAATCACACTTGAGCATATTGAATATCTACAGGTGACTAAGGTAACCAAAGGATATCTAAGCCAAATTTCAGAGGGAAGGTGAAGTAAAGAAGGTCGAAATTCAAGGAAGGATAAATTATTTTGATGATTCTTTCTAAGGTATGTTATTTACAAGTCATCTCACTATTTTCGCAATAACTTTTTTTTCTAGAATGATTCAGACTGTGAAATTGGGAGGCCATTGAGGAAACATATCCAAGTATCTGTGGTACGAATTTTAGCTTGTGGGTCGTTGTGTTTTTGGAGTTACACTCCGTGGAAAATAGGGTTTGTGGCTAGTCCTGAAACTAGTCTAAAACAAGTGTTTCAGGTAAAAACGTCATAACTTCTTCATAACAGATCCAAATTTAGTAAGGCCAAATGTGTTGGTTAGAGTACAGTTTGTAGTATTCTATTAAATTTTTGAAATCCATACAACAAATATTATGTGTGGGGCACGCTCTACAAGTTATCTCTCTAGAATAAGCCAAAATTCAACAAGGTATGCCATTTTTGCTATAACTCCTTTTTTGAGAGGTTCCAAGTAGTGACACCTGGAGGAATTGCATAAACCACACTAAAGAACATTGTGTACTATTTTCAGATCTTTATTCATTACAAGTACATAGTTATGATTATTTCAAGTTAGGGTTGTTGACTAATCCAAAACTAGTCTTGTGAGACTAAAGTAAAGTTTGATGAAAATGCTAGTCTCTTGTTGTTAAAGTTAAGGAAGGTTTTCAGGTATGTGATCATATACACCAGGTCTATTACAGAGTTACAAAACAGATTTGGATGATGAAATTGATGAGGGATTTTGGTTGAGGTTGAGGTACAGGTTGGTGCACTTGTTTATGGTACAGATTGATTACAGGATGATACATGGTTGATGCATGGTTCATGTTATTGGTACAGGTTGTTTGGTGCAAATTGATTGGTACAGGTTTACAACAGTATATCTCACAGTGATAGTGTGACAGTGGTTCAATCATTCTACTTATATGTCAGGGCAGATGGACGGGGCAAGGACAGGTGGTTGTAGCGACCTTCTAGTTGTAGTCGGAGAACATAGGGGGTTGTAGCCAGAGAATTGGGGAGTTGGAGTTTCCCTCTAGTTGTAGCCTGAGAAACTAGGGGGTTGGAGCCTCCTTCCAGTTGCAGTTGGAAAACAAAGGAAGTTGGTGCTTCAAATGAATGTAATTCTTCAAGACATATAAGAAAAATCATTCTATGGTTCAAATGAATGTAATTCCTTCACATATAAGAAAATCATTCATGGTTTTCTCCCGCTTTGGGCTCTAAAATGAAAAATGGTCAGACTGGGTATGTGTATGATTGTCCATTTGTTCGTTGTTTATTTACTATGAAAATATTGGATAATAGTTCTACATTGAAATAACACTTGAATTATATAAGTAAAAGGATCGAATGCTCTATTAATACCCACACTCTCGCAGTCAGTAATCCAATAGTAGGCTATTGTATTCATGGTTTTTTCTTTTATATCATCTCAGGCGCTCTATCAAACATGACTTCCTTTCCTATGGTAGGCAGGCACAACATAACCCTATATTAGATGTTGCAACAGAATTAGATTGCATCATATTCATTCATGTTTTCTCAATACAACCTTTAGACATTTGCATATATTTTCTTCCCATTGTTGCTTCTTGTTTTTATGTTGGTGATGGCATAGTTTTCTTTTGTAGTACATCGAAACTCGAAAATTGTTCCAAAACATTAAATAGATGAAAAAATCCATATTATTCAAAAGCACCACTAGGTTTAGAGCAGATTGAACAAAACCCAAATTTAATAACAATTTCAGGAACATGGAATGCTCCCTACATATTCACCGTTCAAAAAATGTGCTCTTTTGGTGAAAAGCTTATAGATTTTTCGACTTCTACCATATATAGAAGAAAACATATGATCAAACAAGAGTTATTTATAATTTAATTATTTAGTACTTTATTTGCTCATTTTCAGTTCTTTACACTTACATGTAATAGTATCAATCAACAAATCAATTTTACACTAGCACATGTATGGAAATGTGATCTATCATTCTTCCTTTATATATTGTTATCATTTAGTGTGGTGCCCAACAGCTGTGAACAGAGCAGACGTGTCATTCATTCATGGTATTCACACATACAGATTACCTCCAATTGAGTCACTACAAACCCGGAAGGCAGGTGAAGTCATTTGGTCCTAAATATTTGTTACTGTAAGTTGTATATTGTAGGTGAGGTTGTCATGGTATCCTTTTTTATTTCAACCATTAAAAATTCAATGTTGACTCACTCATTTTGTCCCTTATTTCCTCAAAGAAAAATCTTAATTTTAATTAAAAATAATTACACATTAATTGTATTACTAATTATAAAAATATTAATTAAAAAATCTAGAAATCCAATACGTTGTCCGTACACAGTGTGAATATTTTTTAATGGATTACTTATTTCCACTCACGAAAAATATCCTAGATAGCTCCAATTAGAAGTAGAAAGCTTAAAATATAATAACAACCACTCAAAATTAAAGAGAGCTCCATTTATATAATAACCATTCAAATACTCTGTACCGGACTTACTTCTTCTTGTAAGTGTTATAATTAAAGAGAGCTCAATTTATATACTAACCATTCAAATACTCTTTATCGTAGTTACTTCTTCTTGTAAGTATTGTTTAATTGTGATAAACGTGTTTTTAAATTTTTTTATTGTGGTATTGTTTTTCATTCGTTACAACATTGGAATTTGTATCTGCCTTTTCGATTCGTAGGTCCCTTATATTTCTTTCATTAGGTCCCTTGTTCATTGAAGTCGTTGTTAAAATTATTCACTGCAAAGTTAGTTTGTTCCCCCTTATCTTGGAAAGTTAGTTATTTCCCCCTTATCTCGGCAAAAGCATGTACAAACATCCTAAAAAAATGGCATAATGCATCTCACTAGTAGATAAAAGTACATTTTTGGGGGACCCCAAGGACCATGATGATCCACTGCCCAATGCTTGGCTACTTTCGGACACCGCTGATTTTAAACTACCCAATGCTTAGCTACTTCCAGACACTTCCGATTTTAATGGTTATTTTGGGACCATGGGATGGTATGTGTTGTTGTTGGTTGGCGAATTTATGAAATTTTTATATATTTTTTTGTATGTCCTCATAGTTGATATAGTATAGTGGGTGTTTTTGTATGATATTTGGCTACAAATCCAATTTTGAATGCTTGTGGAAGCTGCATTGGCAATCCACTTCTTGAGGGGCTATAAATTCCCTTGTACATATCATGTTTAAATTAATAGTCAAAGGAAGGCATTTTGAAGAGAGTTTTATTTTGCAACCTTGTATATATCCATGATGAACCTGCCTACAACGCACACTTATCTTGGTTCCCATTTCTTGTATTTTGGATTTCACTCCCATCCATATAGATCATTACTTGGCTCCCATTCATGATATTCTTCCCTACTATGATGATTCTTGACAAATGACCTTTTGAATGAAATGGAAACAAAATCTCCTTTCTAATCCTTGTTGAGCTTGAAGATAGCTTTAGTTAGATGGCCTTAATATTTCTACAAAGCATGACCTTTAATTTCCTTAAAGGTCATTACCAACACCAATATAGTTTCCATCCATCTTTGTCCTATGTTTATTGGCAATGATTCCCATCTAGGTCCATAAAAATAACTTCTCCAAATTTTTCACCTACAACACCTCCTACTTTAATTCCAATGTAGGTGGTGTCGGTGGCTCGATCGCATCTTTAAGGTGATACTTTAAAATTTTCTCGAGTGTCCTATGGCCTCATGTAGCTTCAAATCCCCTCTCCCTTTCACCTACTCCTATTCCATGTTGAAGTAGGTCCTTGTATTTATAATCCTTGTTTTTTTGGAGCCATCTAGAAGGCCATGAAGCCAGCATAGCTATACACAAAGATATACATTTGTAAGAAGATTCTAATTGCAATTTATGGTCATGCCAATCCCATGTAGCCCGAATTCGACTCGTGGCATAATTTTGTTGACTACAATTAGTCTGATTAGATAATCCTTCATGTCAATCTAGAAAATTGACATTATCGATAAAAAATATATTAGCTTGCTAGAAAAGACACGTTCAAATCGACACTGGAAAATAGGAGGATTTTGAGCCCTATGTGTCTAGCGATTAACACTAAATGATTTGAATGATACAGATAAGATATATTATGGAATCCAAACTTACAAGAGTCAAACATATTAGTAATTTTGCAAATAAACATTTGATATTCTAGTGAACACCTTCTTTGTTAATTTCTATTTGTAAACGAGTGTCCTGAGATACAAGAGTATGTTGTTGGAGTCACTAAATATCCATCGTTGTCCACCATTGTCCATCATTGTCCCAAATTGCAATGAGGTGAGGAGACATGGGATATATTGCAATAGAATATTTTGCATTAGGCCACATAGTCCCATAGTTAGCTTCCTGACTTAAGTTTAAGTGAAATTGTTATCCCAGGTTACATATGATACACGTTTTCATTAGATTATAGAGCCAAGCACCTCCTGGGGGGTAATTAAAAGGACATCACTTATTTTGTATTCCAATTTTTATATTGTGAACGAGGATTTCATGATGCAGACTAACCAGTCAGTAAATAAAAAGGCTACGAAGTCACAATGGTCTTGTAGCAATTCAAGAAGATTAAAAAAAATAACATAATGTTGAAGATTGGCAATGTCCTTATAGGTTCTCAAACCACCTCTGATTTAGGTTGTACCAATTTCAGTCAACAATCCCTCCCTCTCTATTTTATTTACCTTGGTATTTGTTCATGATTACTTGATGTTGTATTGTGATTCATAGTTTCACCTTTAGTTTCTTGAAAAAAAAAATTGTGTCTTGGAAAGCATTGGTAATTTTGGAATGGCCTATCAAACGGTTGATATCCTTCCACTCAAATGAAGTATACATCATTTTTAAAAAAGAAAAAATATATAAGAACTGTATACCAAATTATTATATCATTTAAGACGTCCTTTTAAGGGGACAGTTCCCCTTAGACCTTTGTCATTTGTCCAAAGCCACTTGAATTTCAACACATGTCATCTGACATTTATATGTATCCTATCATGCATCTTCTACCATGCGTTAGACATGTTCACCATATGTCAGACTTGTGAACACACTTGTACTCCACTTTTTGATCCTGTCACTTCCATACATTATTTCTTTGCCAAACCCTATCCCTTTATCCATGTTTTTATTGTTGAGTGTTTCCCCCTTAGAGGACCATCCTTGCAATTGTCGAGTGCTAAAGATTTCAAACAATTTCATAGATTTAACAATTTCATATAGGATTTGATGAGAGAAATAGATGCCTAGAGATATGTCTAGTCGGGAGGAACTAGAATGATTCAAGTTCCCATAATCCTCATATTTGCACTTTAGTTTTATCTCTTATTGTGATACTTTATGAGAGATTTTGTTTTACAGGTATGGTATCTTGAGCTTCTTTCTTTATTTGTAAGAATACAAATGTTGTTTTCCTTGGAATAATTTTCATTGCTTCTGTTTAAATTTTGACATGTGTTTGAAGGATCATTTCCTGTAATATTTTGGCTTTGCATTGATTTTATTAGGATTATCATATATTAGTTGTGGTTGAGCATTATTAGGGTATCTGTGCCTTTTTATCTCGAGACTTTCCTTGATAGTTATCAGTTTTCATAGATCAATAGTATTTCATTGTAGAGTATTAATAATTATAACGTTTATAAGAAATTTTGTAATCCACTAAAGTTTTGTTAATTTAGGTATAATGTTTCATTGTAAAGTATTAATAGTTATAGCGTTTGTACGAAATTTTGTAATCCACTAAAGTTTTGATAATTTAGGTATTTTATGGTTTTTGTAGGTGAATTATTTTTCTGCCATGTCTGAAATCTGGTAGGGTTTTTCTATTTTTAGTTTCCATGGTGCCGATTGTTTATGCATTTGTGTGTAACATTGTAATGGATTCCACTCTTTTGTGGTTTCAAGTGGAGAAGACTTCCTTAATATATGGCTAAGCTATGGTCGTTTAGAGATTTATTCCCGATGAGATATATGTTTTATGGCTTTTCATGGTGTAAAGTGAAGACATATTTGAGACCCATTCGAGGTTGTGATTTCTTTCCTAGATTCATATTAAAAAGTTCCCTTGTTTTCCTGTAAAGTTTTGAGCTTCAATATTTTTTTCTATGTCATATTTCATTTTTTGGCTTTTGTTGCTTTCAGATACAAAATTTCATTGTATATGATTATGTATATAATTTTCTCTTGATCTTTGCTTTCATGGTGCCTATTTTATTCTTGTTATATAGTTTTTTTAGTAGTCAAATTATTTATGTTGATTTGCAAGTATTCCCCATTAGCTTTATTCCAATTTCAAGATGCAGATCTTTGTCGATACCCTCACTGACAATAAAATCACTCTCGAGGTCAAGAGTTATGACACCATTTATAGTGTAAAGGATAAAATCCATGCCAAGGAAGGCATCCCCTTTGACCAACAACGTTTGATCTTTGCAAGAAATCAACTCGAATTTTTTCATACCCATGCAAACTACAATATCCAAAAGGAATCCACCCTGCACCTTGTCCTCCATATGAGAGGTGGCATGCAGATATTCATCAAAATCCTCACCACCAAGACGATTACCTTGGAAGTTGAGAGTTATGACACCATTGACAATGTGAAGGTCAAGCTCCAGGACAAGGAAGGAATTCCCCTTGAGAAGGTCCACAATCCCGCTAAAACAAGGCCTCTACATAAGGGGTTGGATTATTTTTTCTATTTTCACAGGTAAGGTCATTCAACATATGAAGATGAAGCACAAATTCCCCATTGAGAATGGCCTGTCATATGAAGAATTCATGAGAATTGAAGCTAATTTTTTATTCACTTTTCCTCCATATTTAAAGGTTCTTTTGTAGTAGGGTGTCCCTGTGGGAGTCGATGAGCATCGTGTTTCTTTGTAGGACACCTGTCTGTGATAATGATTAATGAGTCTTTTAAGAAGGACTGGTTTTTGGGAGGGAGAGAAGGAAAAGTACAACCTTCCCTTATGTACAATCCTTTTTGTTTTGAGGAACAACACCATACCATTTCTAAATATATTGGTAAGCAAGGTCGAGGTCTAGAAGGAGAAATTAATTTGTGACTGACACTAACAAATGATGGTAATTTCTTATAACAAACACTTTAATGTGATGCTTACAGTCATTTGGGTTTTGAAAGTGCAACAAAAGGAGCAGATATTTTGAATCTATCGATGTAACAGAGGAAATGAGAATGTCATCTCCTATTGAAGTCGGTGATATCACATCTCCATAGTGTTGCTCAACCTATGCAAATCCCCAAATGTAGCCATCATCGATGTCAAGTAAACAATTAATCTCCCACATATGTGTGTGTGTGAAATGAATAATTTTATTTACTAGAATCATTGTTAGTTGTTTAGGGATGAGGAGAGAAGTCTCGATGGTCACATAGTAGGCACTTTTCACTATGCAAATGATACATTATGTGAAAAAATCCAAGATCTCGTGTAGAACATGGAGAGGAAAGACACTTTGGTTTTCCATTATGCATAGAGAAAGGTAAGACCATATGGTTTTGGGCCCTTTCAATGGGAACCCACGAATATTTATATTTATATTATTTTGGGGAGTATTTATAGAAACCGTCTTTAAATTGAGCCTATTGTTTTTTTTGTTTTTTTTTACAAACTTCCTTTTATACCAATGTGGCAAGTTCCTTCTTCTCCTCTTTAAATTTTAATCTAATAGGCAACTGTGTTTGGCCTTAAATTTGTCTCTCCCAATATATTTAGTTTAATTTAAGTGGAAACTCCTTTCCTTGCATTAACATTTTCCATGTGATGGGTAATTGTATTTGGACTTAAAATTGTCTCTCTCAATACATTTAGTTTAATTTAGGTGGAATCTCCTTTCCTTGCATTAACATTTTCTATGTGATGGGTACTTGACTTGTGGAGCATGATTTTAATATAAAATGAAATCACATCCTAGGACATGTCAATTATGAATAACAATTATGAAAGGTAGAGAGGGCTTAAATATAGAATGAAATTATCTTAGAACAAGAGAATTATGAATAAGATTTGTAGGTTAGAGAAAGTCTAAAATTAACGTATATCTTAATGTTTGTAAGCTAGAGAGGGTCTAAAATGTACATCTTAATGTATATAGTGTTTGACAATGTTATTGTCAATTTATTATAATTTTTAAATTTTTTGTTTGTATGATTAAATATATTGAAATTGATAGTTCCATATATTTAGAAAAATATGTTTTGTGATGAGTTTTCAAACATTTTTTCTCTGCACATTCCACAATATTTTATTACCTTGCTTTTTTGGTAATCTCTCTTTTGTTTGTGATTTTTTTTTCCTATGTTTTTCCTCAATCATTGTTTCTTCACCCTCTTAATCACTATATCTTCTTCCTCTTTTATTTCTTTCAAAATTCATGGTCATATATTTGTTATTATTGCAGGTGGGTATGCATCTAGGTGATTTGAATTTGGAGTTACGGGATTGTTGAAAATATTTTACGAGGTGTGTGTGATGAAGATTAACCTTGTGAAGTATTCATTTTCCATCCAAAAACAAAATCCTACGATCTTTAAACAACATAAACACCCCAATTTACTTTGGTGTTCCCTTTCCCTTTATTTGGGGGTATGATAGTTATGATTAACTCTATATCAGCTAGAACTATCGTTGTAATATAGTGATGACCATTCATGTATATCCCAATGGTGACTAGGGTCTGATCCCAACAACACTGGTATATAATATTTTAATGGCAGTGGTGACATTCTCTCATGTTTAGACAACAATCATTTAGTGTTTCATATGGATCTATTTTATTTTATTTTTTTAACCATGGGAAATAACCCAAGAGTATATCAAGCAGCCCGCAAACCATATATATCATAAACTTCTAACTTAGCAAGGGTCGAAGTGTCTCGAAGCCAACTGAGATGGACCTATATCCCAGGGGTTGTCTACCCTTTTAGACTTATCACAATGAGCCAACATGTACAAACTCTACCCCCGTTTGTATTTGAACCTGTGACCCCCTAGGAGGAAACACGTGTTCTTAACCATTAGGCCCACTCAAACTATACATATTTTACTCTTACTAATGCCACTCTAGATACTAGTAGGTCAATGTTACTTCAAGGTTGTAACTGTTAGAGTCACGTGCTAGATATTTGGTCAATAATTTTTCTCTTTTTCCATGGAAAAAGCTGACCGTTGAATGGGAGATACATAAGTAGAGTGTTAAATTTGATTGAATAGTTTTTAATTATGTATATTGATCAATGAATCTAATATTTTTTGTAATTTGGGTGATAATGTATTGTTTAAGTTTCCTTATTCATTGTTTGGATTTTGACCTCGCAACAATACCTGAATCAACCAAATTATTTAAAGTTTCTTTGTGAATGGGTTGTTTCTCATCTTTATGCTATTTTAACTTCTTTACTTTTACAAGTAAATTTATATGATTTCTAATGGAAAGATTTATTCATTGTTGTTAGAAATGACAAACATTTCTTCTTTGTTAATATTTTTGTTAGTATTTTTATGTTGTGATCATATTGTTGAAACCTTTTATTTGTTGTTGAAATTGTCAACCAAAATGTTTTTCAAATTTCTTAATTTATCTTCTAATTCCTATAATTATGTTGTGGTGGTTCCTTGTCATATTGAATTTTACCATCTTATACATTAAGTATATTTACTAATGATGAGGAAACTTCCATGCTAATTCTACTATAAAAACTTTGAAATGCTATATTCTTTTTATTATGAAAATATGTTAAAAAAAAAATCGAAATTCAAGGTAAAAGTATCCAATATTTCCAATCATGACCATCCTAAAACAATGTCTATGTTTCAGCATATAATCTACATTTCAAAGTGGAATTTAGATTCTAACTCGTCAATTGATATTTATAGATTTCTTATTTCATATCATCTCGTGTTAAAATATAATATTTTAATTAAATTTGATTTGAAAATTTGTAATGGATTGATATTTATACATTTCTTATTTCATATCATCTTTTGTTAAAAGATAATATTTCAATTAAATTTGATTTGAAAATTTGTGATGGATTGATGAAGTTGTTATTAGTATAATTATCACTTTGTTTCAAAATAATAATAATGATAACGATTTTTCTTTTAATATCATCTTTTACATTAACACTTAAATTTAGCTTTTTTGAAAACCATTTTTTTATTCATTAAAAATAATATATATCTTAAGAAAATCCACAAAAGTGCAAAAATTCTACTGAAAATTTAACAAAGGTATAATTTTAATTTAAAATTTAAGAAAATGGTAATTTTTATATATTCATTTTACTGTAATTCATGAGGATATCATCAACAATTAAAATAACCTTCATTTCATCCCTTTTTCAAAGGTATAATTTTAATTTAAAATTTAAGAAAATGGTAATTTTTATATATTATTTTACTGTAATTCATGAGGATATCATCAACAATTAAAATAACCTTCATTTCATCCCTTTTTCAATATAGTCTTTTAATACCATTTAAACTTAACTTATACATTATTTACATATATGTACACATGGTTATTTTAACAAAATGGAAAATAATAATCTCATTTTTATAATTTAATTTTCAAATTATTATATTGATAATGATGATGATTAATGTCCACTGAGATTCAATTGGTATATCGGACCTTAAGAGAGTAAGGGATTACTTGTAATTCTTTAGAATTGTGTTTTTGTGCTCGAAAAACATTAAGATAAGATTTCAAAGATCACCATGGTTTTGTTGAGTTAAAAGGTTAGGGAGGTTGGTAGTGTGATAAATATTTTGAAATTGAGATCTAATTTGGGTATAGGTTGGACAATCTGAGAGAAAGTGTTTTTCATCTTCAACCTTCTTAGTGTCACAAAGGTGAAACACTCTTTCATCCCATGGCGTTTTAGGAATTGACCAACGCCTAGTTTCACTATGGATCTCATGAGAATTTGTTCTTGTCTTAGCAATGGGTTTTTTTCTTTACACTTGTCAAAACAGATAGATAATTTTGATCTTCTAGATTAGGGTTGATTACATCCTTATAATAGCTTTATTTATTTTTTCCTCTAACTCTTTATCACACCACATTTTCTCCTTAAATTTTGATTTAATGATATTTTTAATAGTGTCAGTATTCTACAAAATGGTGTCTTCCAGGATTCCCCAATGGCTTAGCCAAGACTAGGCATCTTTATGCCATCATCACTTGATTCGAAAGTGGTTACGACTGTATTTTGAAGTAATTTTATGAATCCTCTTGTATTCCATGTTGTTTAACTTGTGCTTATACATTAGGTATCTAGTCATAGTCATGCTCTCAGTGGAGGAAAGGCTTGCCTCTAAGAGGAGGATATGATAGGGAGTATTTCCTTTAATTTTGAGATTATAGGTTATAAAATTATTTTGGATTTTCTCTATCTTTCTCCAGGATTCACGAGAGATACTACATCCTTGGACTTCACATCCAAATAGAATAACAGGCATAACAAGAGTCTCAAAGAGGAGTTCTTCTTATCCCATATCCAAAGATCGGTTGATTTACAATTGTTTTCAAGCCCATAATAAGCTTTCCATCCCCCAATAATCATTTCCTCACTGCTATAATTTTTGTTGAGCTTGTGGTGAATATCGATTCCAAGATATTTGTATGAAGTCACTTCCTCCAAGTTGTTGTTGTCATATACGAAGGTATCATAAGTGATATTATTGGATTTAATGATCGTGACCTTAGTCTTGTCAGTATTAACAGTCATACCCATATTGGAGCAAAAATCCTTGAGGATTCTTAGTTTCTTTCCAAGATCCCGGAGACTCCTAGCCATAAGAAAAATATCATCAACATAAAGAATAATATTGATGACTATACCAATGAGAGTAGGGCCAACACAACTTGCTTCTTCCAAGCAATATTCTAACTTGTCAATGTATATGCCAAAAAGGGTAGAGGACAAGGGACAACATTTCTTGACTCCAATATTGCAGTTAATCTCTTTCAACCAACCCTCAGTGTTCTTAAACTTGGAAGTAACATTCTCATACAACCTTATTGCAACATCCCTCAACTCAAAAATCACTTTTATATCTTCCAACCTATACCAGAGGTTTTTCCTTGGAAATGTGTCAAAAGTTTTTCTAAAGTCAACAAAACAAAACAAAAAGATCGGTTTTACTATTGTGGAAATCCTTTGCAATTATCCTAAAGGTAAAAATATGGTCCACAGTTGAATGATATCTCCTCAACCCGTCCTAGCCTTTAACTCTTTTACTATGACTTTCTAGACGAAGGCTAATATTCTTTTTCAAAATAATTCCATAAATCTTGGCCAAAATCAGGCTAATCATAATGGTCCTATAATTAGAGGGAATGTTTATATTCCCATTTTTAAAAATAGGAATGATGAGGCTTTGCATCCAGGGTTTAGGGAAGCCGTGCTTGACTACTAAATTGAAGATCTTGTGTATGTGAGGGATGAGGATAGACCCTCCAATTTAAAAAAAAATTAGCTTGGTAGCCTTCAATGTCCTTAGCTTTCCCATTTGCAAGTTTCTTAACCTTAAACTTTGTGTCATCCAAAGAGAAAATTTCATCCTTCGTAAGGACAATAGGAATGGTGTCCATGGAATTATGGAACTTGTAAAGACTCTTAAGGTAGGAATTTCATTCCCTTAATGGAATTATATTATTTTCTTTAGTATTACAGATTAGAATTTGCCTCCAGAACTTCTTAGGATCAAGCTTATATAGTTGTGAAAGTTTCTCTTGCCTTTTATTGATATATTATATTTTTTCCTTTTAATTAGGGATTTGTACGTATTGATCTTATCGAGTTTTAAGGACTCTTTAGAAGCATCCTTAATGGCTCTCCTATAAATTTTACATTTTTTATCATACAAAGGGTTGGTTGTTCTATTATTCTTTTTACAGGACATCTTGAAAGAGAACTTGTTAATAGAAGTGGAAAGGGTAGTTGTAAAATTACGATAGAGGTCTTCAATGTTATCCTTATAAGTTAGGAGATGTAATTCACTATTAAATCCTTTAATAAAATGTCAAATTTACTTTTGTCAAAGAGAAGTTGTTTTTAATTATTAGAATTCTCTTCAATGACGCTCCTATGCATGGCAAAGTTTAGAGTTAGGGTTAAAGGTCTATGATTAGAGTTGGATGCATAGTCATTTAAAAGGTCAAACGTTACTATTTCATTGGAAATGGGGATATCACATATCACATATTCTACGACACTACTACCTAGTCCATAAATATAAGTCATTTGGTTGGAGTTTTTCCACTTCATTGCTCCATTGTAAATTATTAGGTCTTGAGAGTTGCAGAGCTTGCCAGCTCAGTACCAAACAAATTCTCAGTTAGGCCTTCAGAGCTTCTTTTGTAGCTATTAGCTAAAACAAGGTCCTCATATAGCCATACAGGATTATGGTTGGAATCATTGCTTAAAAGATTAGCTTGGGTATTTGCAGTCCTATCATTAAAGTCTCCTTGCAAGAGGATATTACCTTCATTTTTCAAACTATAAATATTTTGCTCTAAACTATTATAGGGACAATTTCTATCTAGATTGTTTTTCTTATAAAAAGTAGAATTAATAGGTGCAAAATAGCAAATTTCTATATACATCTTCTTGGCATTGATGCTTGAAATTTCTATCCAGATATACATATTGAGAGGGTCGATACTATGAATTTGAATGTGAGGAGAAAAGCTCTTTCTAATATAAAAAGTTATGCCTCCTATCCCTCTATGGTAGGAATTTTTGTTCCATGTTGACCACAAGACAAATCCTTGTATGTTAGGGACCTTAGTCTCTTATGTTGATTAAGGTTGGTTGTCATTGATGTCAACCCTTGAAGAAAGCCCCGTAGCACAAAGGCTTGGGTAATGGACCCAATATTGTTTGATTTAAATATGACTCATTATTGTTTTTTCATGGTTGATAAGAAGTGAATATGGATGAACTCCAAAGTGGTCCCCTTATGGTGAAAGCCCACACGAGAAGATGCTTTGCGGAGTAAGAGAACCCATGCTTAATTGTGGAATAATGAGATGAAGGAAAGTGATTTTGTTAGGGAAAATATCCTAGATGGATAGTGCTTGTCATTTCATTTCCGGTGGTATGTGGAACGCCACATAATTCCTCACAGTTAGAGAGTTATGGTCATGAGAAGTTGGAGACCCCG
>SNQJ01S0001789.1:41519-67683 GCA_010110895.2 Picea sitchensis | reverse complement strand
TTTAATATATTTTTTTAGCCTAAACCTTTTTGAATTCGACCTTGAATTTTAAAATCTTGGTTTGTTAGAAGCAGTGGTTTTGGATTTTTTATGCTAATGGCGAAACTACAGAGTTCTAAGTTTGAGGTGGAAAAATTCAGCGGTAAGAATAGATTTTCGCTATGGAAGCTCAAGATGTGGGATCCGCTTATGCAACAAGGATTGCAAAAGGTGTTGGTTGGAAAGATAAATAAACCGGCAAGCATGACAGAGGAGGACTGGGAAGATATGGATGCAAGATCTCTTAGCACCATTTGTTTGTGTTTGGCAAATGAAGTGTTGTTTAACATCGCTAAAGAGGAGACAATAGTAGGTTTGTGGAACACACTGGAGAGTCTATATATCACAAAGTCCTTGAAGAACAAAATCTTCTTGAAGAGGTAGTTGTACAACTTGCAGATGAAAGAAGGTACGAAAATTGTTGATCACTTGAATGCTTCCAATACTTTTATTTGTCAATTATCTAGTATGGACGTAACGTACGAAGATGAGGACAAGGCAGTTACGCTACTGTGTTTGTTTCCTGAGTCTTGTGATCATTTGGTCACAACTATGTGGTTTATCTCAACAAATGCCATTGATTATGACACTATTGTGGGAGATTTGTTGTCTGAGGAGATGAGGAAAATATCCAGTAAGGAAACCTCAACATCAGAAGCAATGATGGTCAAAGGTCGATCTACAGAAGGAGGGAAAGATCATAAAGGTACAGCCAGGTCTAAGTCAAAAGACAGTAAGGGTAAGGGAAAATGTTGGTTCTGTGGAAAATCTAGGCATCTCAAGAAGGATTGTTGGAAAAGACAACAAGCATCCAAAGAGGACTCTACAAAAGAAGAAAATTCAGCTACAAGTATGGTTGATGAAGTTTTGTCTATCTGTTGTGTCTCACCACCTGTGTTCACATAGAAGGTGCAGGGCGGTGATGGTTGAGTCACCGTGAAATAATAATAATAATAAAATTATAAAAAAAAAAAGTATTTACTTTGGATTTGTAAAACTTATTGATTGCATGTAAATGGGCATATGTCTGTAACACCTGGATAGGCATGTGTACCCCTGGTTTATCAGGTCACCTATGAAAAGCATAAATATAGATTTAGGTAGATTGAATATATGGGGGGGGCATGTATGTTGGGTTAACCTTGACTTGGTGAAAGAGTTAATGAGTTAAATCTGGTTTTTAGATCAAAATAGGTGGTTTTTCGGGTCTATGTTTTTTGGGTATCATGTGGTATTTTGTCCATGGATTGCATGTAATTAAGCCTATAAAAGGCTTCGTGAACTCCATTGTAAATGGGCCTGGAGGTAAGCGGTGAAGGATTACTTGGTCAAGTTGGTCAGATTTGGTCAAGGGAATGTTCGTGTTAAGGTGGAGCACTAAGACTCCAGTGTAAAGTCCCTAGAGGTGAGCAGCAAAGGTTCACTTGGGTTGGTTTGGATGGATTTGGTCAAATTTGTTCGGATGCAAAGTTTGAGGTGGAATAGTGTGTCCAGGTTAGAAAGGTGGGTCTGTAGAAAGGTTGATGTGTTGGAAGGTGAATCAAGTGTTTGAGAATATATGATGAAGGTAGGTTCATATCCATGGAACTTGGAAAGTATTGCAAGGAAGATGGGATTGGATAAGCATGTTCAGTAATGCCAAGTTGCAACAATAGTTGTGGACAAAAGTGGTTGTGTTATCTAGTAACTCGGTCACCATCGGTTGCAAAAGACTAGAAGATTTCGGAAGAGGTATGAACATGTCATCTGGTAATTACTCAAATGTGAAATTATTCAGTTATGATGCTTATGTTTTTTATCAGCATTCTAAGTAGGACCCAGATCAAACAGGTAGATCTTTGATATGGTGATTATGTTAAGGGATGCAAACTGTGGGATCTTACTACCCACTGAATCATCATGGACAAAGATACAGTGTTTGATGAATCCCCTTTTATAAAATCAAACATAGTAAAAGGATGATAGGTTCAAAGCATGACTGGTAGCAGAAGGGTATTTGAAAGGTATTGATTTCCATGAAAGTTTCTCACTAGTTATTAAAAGCTTGTTTCTGTTCATGTTGTGTTACCACTAGTTGTGTTAGTACAACTAGATGTTAAAACTTTTTTACATGGAGTTTTTTGGATAAGGGGATGTATATGGAACAACCAGAAAGATTAGTTTAGAATCGCAACAGAAGATTTGTTTGCAAAATCAGGAATCATTGTATGGCCTAAAGCATGCTAGGCAATGGTACAATATGTTTGATTCCTTCGAAGTGAGCCAAATTTTACAAGAAGTGAGTATAACCATTGTGTTTATGGTATATTTATTATTTTGGCATTAAATGTTATGCTTGTTGCAAGCACAAGCATGTTTGAGATCAACGAGTTTGCTCAGTTGGTTAGGATGTTTGTTATGAAGGATCTGGGAGCAGCAAAATAAATCTTGGGCCTAGAAATACACAGAGATAGGAGATATGGTAAGCTTGGTTATCACAATAGAATTATGTGGTGATGATACTCGGGAAATTCGGTATGAATAATGTGAAACCAGTAAAATCCCTTTGTCTTTCCATTGTAACTTTTCTTCAGGTTGATGTCCTAACTAATGAAGAAGAAAAGGGTTATATGTCTCGAGTATTATATGCTAGTAGGAATTTTGATGATTGCGATGGGGAATGGTCAGCATTTCACATGTAGTTGGTGTTATCGGTAGACACATGGAAAAACCAGGTGAAGATCGTGGAAATGGGTGCTTCAAACATAGAAGCATAAGTATCGCCTACTGTGGTTTCATTGATTTAGTCTGTGGTTATGATTCATGAGATTTGGACAAGAGGAGACCTACCTCAGGTTATGTATTGCAAGAATGCAAGGATCTATTGGGTAATTTTGGACAGGTACATGATGTGGTGTTTTTTGGTTGTCAAAGTGTTGTGCATTTGACTAACAATCCAGCGTATCAAAATGGTACAAGTGCATCGGTTTATTAGACAAGTTATTGATGGAGGAAGAATGGTCCATACTGGAGTGAATCGTACATACATGTTCACGTAACAGTATTGTTAGAGAAGTTGTGGAGCTATGATGGTGTTTGGCTTCTCTTGGCTTGCAGGAAAGGTGATGGATAAATTTGGGCATGATATATCAAGTAAATTGTTATCAAGGTGGATATTGTTGGAAACATGCCTCTCTCTCTCTCTCTCTCTCTCTCTCTCTCTCTCTCTCCACTCCTTATCTTATATATCACCCTCACACTCTCTCCCACCATTCCTTATCCCCCTATATCACTGTCACTCTCTCTCCCCTTCTGTTAATCGCTCCTTCTCCCACCTTCTCTCTCTCTCTCTCTCTCTCTCTCTCTCTCTCTCTCTCTCTCTCATAGATATTAACCTTGTACAATTAATTACTACAAACACATTCTTCTCTCTCTCTCTCTCTCTCATAGATATTAACCTTGTACAATTAATTACTACAAACACATTCTTAATAAAATAGAAAATATACAATGTCACACACACACACATTACATAGAGATTTTTACCCTGGAAACCCAAACCGGGAAAACCAACAACTTGTTTAGAGTCGCACCTCTAATATTCTATTCACTACATTCTTCATTGCTTAAAATACAATATACATATAGGATCATGTGGCATCCAAACCCCTAATCCATTGACCCATATTAGTCAACAACCCTAATTCCTTAACTAGAATTAGAAAACCATCGGCAAAAACCATATGTTTAAAAGTCGCCAAAAATGGACACGAAAAATCATCTTTATTGTTGTCCAATGCTCCTTCCCTGATTTTGACATATACCTGCTAAAATCTCCCACTGCATGTGCAATTTATGGTCTAGTACATACCATTGCGTACATCAAATCGCCACCCCCACTTGCATACGAAACACAAGAAATGTCCTCTTCCTCTTCCTGTATCTTGGGTCATTGATCTTTAAATAACTTTACACCTACAAGAATAGGAACCTTGATCGGTTTACATTCATGCATATTTAACCTCGGCAATATTGTCTCGACATATTTCCTTTGATTTAACCAGAGTTTCATGTTTGTCCAATATCTTTTAATTTTCATGCCCAAAATTAAATTCACGGCATCAAGATCCTTCATGTCCAATTTAGAGGACAATTGAGTTTTCACATCCTGGATAATCTCCTTGTTGTTTCCTATGAGCAACATATCATCCACATACAAGAAAAAATAAATAATATGATCACCAATTAATTTGAAATACACATAGTGATCTGCTTTCTCCTTGTGAAGCCAAGTCCCAATATACAAGTATCAAATTTTTTATACCACATCCTTGGTGATTGCTTTAACCCATACAAGGACTTTTTCTGCTTGCCAACTCCTTATTTCCCTTCATAGCAAAGCCTTTTGTTTGCTTCATGTAGATTTCTTCTTCCAGATCCCCATGTAGGAACGTTGTCTTCACATTTATCTATTTTACTTCAAAAACAAAAGTAGCAGCAACAGATAAAATAAATCTAATATAAGTTAACTTGGCAATAGGAGAAAAAATATCACCAAAGTCAATTCCCTCAACCTGGGAATAAAATTTTTCTATTAATCGATCTTTGTATTTCTCCACTTTTCCGTCTACATTCAACTTCTTCTTAAACATACATTTTCTACCAATGGGATTTGTTACAGTCAGCAAATCCACTAGATCTCAAGCCTCATTCTTATCCAAGGCTGCCATTTCTTCAATCATGGCCTTTTTCTAGAGTTTTCCATCCTCTGAATCCATTGCCTCCCTAAAAGTTCTATGATCATCATCAATAATAGACAAAGAAAAATTTGAATGGAAATCGGGTGGAGTATAACTTTATGGTTTTTTTTTTTCCTGAACTGATCTCCTCAATACTTGAGTATGAGGATATTCTTCTTCTAATTATTATTCTTCTGTAGAGTCTCATTCATCATCCTTTATCTCAAACTATATTTTCTCTGGTTCTTCCTTCCTTGGCAGGAATTCATGTTTGACAACATCTTTGATTCCTCTAAATACCACATCTCAACTATACACTTCCTTATTAGTTTTTGGTTTCCAAAGCTTATAACCTTTTAGACCATATTTTTACCCAATAAAGCTAGAATTTTCAACCTTTTTATCTAGCTTACCCCTATTTTCTTTTATAACATGAACATAGGCCTCACAGCCAAATACCCTGAGATGTGTAAGAGAAGGTTTATTACTAATCCATACCTCATGTGGAGTCTTTTCATCTAGTGTTGATGAGGGTGATCAATTGACCAAGCAACATGCAGTACCCATTGCCTCTGCCTAGACTTCTTGTCCTAACTCGACACCACTGAGCATGCACCTTTATTTTTCCATCAACATCCTATTCATCCTTTCTGAAACTCCATTCCGTTGAGGTGTATATGGAGTAGTATTCTACCTTTCTATACCACACTTCTTACAGAATTCTTCTAATTCATTTCCATAGAACTCTCCACCATTATCCGTCCTCAACACCTTAATTATTTTCTCTGTTTGATTTTCCACAAGATCCTTAAACTCTTTAAACATGTCAAATAATTCATATTTATTCCTAAGGAAATATATCCATGTGTTCCTTGAGAATTCATCTCTAAATGAGACATAGTACAAATATTTTCATAGTGATGGAACCGACACATGTCCAAACACATCATTGTGCATCAACTATAAAATTCCCTCTTCCCTCGTTGCACCATAAGGGAATATTACCCAATTTTGCTTCCCATATACACAATGTTCACAGAAATCAAAATCCAGAGAAAATTTAGAGATACCTTCAACCATACATTTACTGTGTAGTTGTCGAAATCCCTTCTCTTTGATATGCTTGGGTCTTTGATGCCACAAAATAGCCTTTTCTTCAGAGACTGTAGGAGTTTTCTCTTCTTCGTCTCTAATCTCAAGCATAATGGAACTATTACACCCATCATTAATAGTGCTTCCCTACAGCTTATACAAAGTTCCAATCTGAACTCCCTTCAACAAAACCATTTCTCCTCGAAACATCCTACAGGTTTCTTTCTCAAACACTGTTTTTTACCCCTACATTGTCCATTTTTCTTACAGAAATCAAATTTATGGCCAAACCTGGGATTTGCAGAACATCGAGGAGTGTTCTAATCCTTCCATCCATGAGCTTCAACTTGAATTTTCTCTGTCCTATGATTTTGGTTGTCGAGTCATCACCTAGGAAAACATCACCTTCGTCATATATTTCATGTTCACGGAATCTCTCCCTATGGAGAGTCATATGAAAGGATGTGCCTGAGTCAACCAGTCATGCCTCATGATCTGCATGTGTGCTTGAAGAAGCCAAGTACACATCCCCTCTTTCCAAGGAGGTTTTTACTTCTATAGAAGGATCATCTTCAGATCACTTCCCTCTCTCAACGTTTTTAGATATACATTACTTCTTGTAGTTCCCTTCTTTTCCACATTTCCAACATACCTTTACAAAATTTCCAAGAGATTTAGATCTACCCTTAGATTTAGATCTCTCGCTTGAGGACTTAGATATGTTTCTTTCCTGGGAGTGTCCTCTTGCAAATAATGCATCTATGATCTATCATGCCATGTTCTTCTATATCATATACTCCGACAACAAGGATGATACCACATCATTGAAAATTAAAGTATTTGTATTACTACCTATGGCCACAAAGAGACTATTCCACGAGTCTGGTAAAAAGTGCAACAAACTGATACAATTATCTTCATCTGAAATTTTAATATCAACAGATAATAATTGACTTACCACAGTATTGAAGGCGTTCAGATGCTTTGTCATCGAGTCTTCATATTTCATCCTCGTGTTATACAGCTTCTTATGCATGAAAAAATTATTTATTAAGGACTTAGACTGATACCAAGTCCCCAACTTATCTCATAATGTCTTGGTTGTAGATTCCCCTGACACATTCAGCAATAATGGATCTGAGAGACACAATAAGATTGTGCTCTTCGACTTCCAATCTATCTTTTTCTAGTCTTTTTCTGACATTCTTGTAGGTGCAGTACATGGATCCATAGCAATCCACTAATCTTTTTCCACCAACATTTCTTCCATATTGAGCTTCCATGGCTCAAAACTTTTCCCATTAAATTTCTCTATCTCTATTTTGGAACTGCTCGCCATTTCTTTTCACTCGAAGAATCAATACCGCATATATCACACTGTAACAAGGCTTATCACAAACCCAAGAAAAACCCTTATCCACAAAGGCGTCCCCCTGAAGCCAATAATTTCTCTGATACCAAATGTAGATTTTAACCTTGTACAAATAATTTATGTAAACAAATTCTTAATAAAAAAAAAAAAGATACAATGGCACTCACACACACATTACACTGAGATTTTAACCCTAGAAACCCAAACCAGGAAAAATAACAACTTGTTTAAAGTTACACCTCTAATATTCTATTCATTATATTCTTCATTATTTACTATACAATATGCATATAGGATCCGGTAGTAACCAAACCCCTCATCCATTGACCTGGATTAGTCAACAACGTTAATTCCTGAACCAGAATTAGAAAACCATTGGAAAAAACCATGTGTCAAAAAACCTCCAAAAATGGACCAAAAAAAAATTCTCGAGAGCAACCCCCGCAACCCTTCCAGCTGGGAAGTGAAAAGCACCCCCTAAACCCCCTTTGTTCCCATATCAGTGTACATTTCATGATATCAATTTTGCAAACAATATAACACATACCCAACATCTCNCCCCCTCTCCCTATGTCCCTCTCTCATTTCGTCCCTCTCTCCCTCTATTCAGATTCAATGGCCTATAAATCACCCACCACAACATTTAATAGATACTCAGATCTAACGGCCTATAAACCAATTGTTGCAACATTCAATGCTATGTATCAAGGTGGACATTTCTCACAAAAATGTTTGAGAGTGAAGATGCTTCTATAATGTATGAGAGTGGAACACACGCTACAAGGAAAACACCTTCTAGCGGAGGTTTTTAGTGTTACAAAAGTTAGCAAAATTTTCGAAAAAAAACCTTCGCTACAATCTCCTCTATTGATTACGGAAATTTTAATGGATGTTCCATATAAGTAGAAAATTTTGGGTGGGTAGAGGTTGTAGCGAAGGTTTTTTTTTGTGCTTTTATTGTCAAAATGCACCGGTGCACCCTTAACCAACCCACCTCGATGCATTAATATAACAGAAAATGCATCGGTGTGTACAACTATTACCCAACGGTTTCGCCTTTTTCATTGTATGCAGAGCATTGATGCTCTTATAATTTCTACACACGGTTTCCGCATTGTATGTGTGTGAAGCACCAATTCTTTTTAGTTTTTGTATGCCTTGGTGCATTTAAGTTATAGTGTGCCCCGATGTCTTTAATTTATCATGAGTACCGATGTATTTAATATAGTGTGCACCAAAGTGCTTGTATAATTAGTACATACTAATTTTTGTATTACCATGTGCACCAAAGGGTAGTGAAATTTCGAATATTCGAGGTGAGATGTCGGTGCCATTATTTCTACTAAGCTTCAGCGTGTAAATTATACTAACAACATCGGTGCATACATTATATTTAGAGCCTTGATTAGTCTAATAAAAGTAATACACCAGTGCATACTTATATTTAGTGCCCCAGAATATATTTTAAACATGAGCACTGTAAAATTTTGAAACGATAAATATTATTATACATTATGTCATTTATGGAATGGTGTTTTTTTCTAAATAGTTCATACCAGTGTGTTATTATAATTAATGTGCACCAATGCGTATGACTCCTTGAAACACATCGTTTTTTATCTTATGGCACGCACTATCTAGTGAGTTCATAAGAATACAATGCACTGATATGTATATATTTTAATTACTTATTTGTTTTACAAATTTTCAATTCATGATTTCAAAATCAAATATTTTTTATAAAATATTGTTTTATATTTTTTTATTGCATTTTGATTTAATGTTTGCATTTATGTTATCCAATGAATTACACCTCTATTATTTGTAACAATGTAAATCATCCACATTAATTATTCAGAAACACGACATTCAACAATGCAATAAAATAAGAAACTCGTTTTATTATATATGAATAAGAGACCCATTGTCATACAAAAATGGATAACGTAAAGGTCCACAATAATAAAATTGCAACCAATATGTAATTTTTACACTTACTATTAACATGTCCTTATGCTATTGAGACAATATGTCGAGTACATTAAACAAAATCCATGATTTTCAAAGACAAATATTCCAAAACATACAACTTGTAGTAACATTCAATTATATTGATTAGCATTCATTAGTTGAACTATTGTTGTTGTTCTAGTTGTGTGTGGGCCTCACTTCTTCATCATTTATAAATGATATTGTACTTTGGTTATTTAACCTAATGTTTTCTTGATCAACTTCTTTTTTATGTTCCACCTCTTCATCTACAAACATAGATTCAATAAATTGTGATAAGTATATCTACATTTATATATATAGTAGAATATACATGATTGTGTAAATCAAAAAACATACCTTAGCACCAAGTCTTTCATAAACAATACACATTCTTTTGAAGCCATGCTTCACGCCTTCTCTCAAAATCTCCTCTATTGGTTGCATTCCATACTTTGTTTCATGCGTGTTTAATATGTCGTGACAAAGCACAGTCAATATAATTAATATAAAGGTTTCTTGTTATTTCATTAATTATAAAACAAGAGAAGTTTAAAAACATAGCTACTTACAAATTGTTCAATTAAACTTTCATACTTCAACATATACTCACAACCCATACTTAACTCAATGTTTATATACTTACGTTGATGGAACTTCTAAGAACAATTCCAAAAAAATAACTTGGTGCAACATCTATGAGTTTTGGAATCACACTTGTGGTGTTGGCATTACCAAATTTGATGACATTCCCAACCGCGACTATTGCAATTATCGTGGCCTTCACCTATTCCACTCCATCCTTTAGTTTTATAATCATATAAACTTATATTAATCATTATTTTTACATTCTCTTTGAAATAAATGTCAATATAGAAAGGACATGGAAATTCTAAAAGAGTCTTTTTCTAGAGCCTAGTCAGAATAAAGGAAAATTTTAATGATCCATATTTATCTAAAAATATATAAACCTTTTTCAATTTTACGGATTCTTAAAATACTAATTATAAAATGTTTGTTGATATTCTTTTTTAATAGAACATTCATAAAGTTAGTATTAGAGTAAAAATTTGTGAAACCGTTTCATCGAAAGTGTATAGATCAAAATGTATTATTATTCTTTATATTTAGTATTTTAAATTTAATTGTATAGATTTCATATATTATAATAGTTGGATAATATCAATTAATAAAATCTTTGGAAAAAATAAATATTAATAAAATATAATAATTGTGATTTTAGTAAACAATTGTATTATAACTTTGTCTTGTAATCTTTGAATAATAAAAACAAAAAACAAAAAATAAATATTATTATAACATCGTCATCATTATTATTAGTGAATAATTATATTATAATGTTATTATTATTATATATGAAAAATACATAATTATTCAAATCAAAATCATTTCACTCATCATATACAAATATTTTTGTTTCTAAACATGTTTAATCAACATATTGTATCTTGTTGGACAACAAACAATTCACCTTAAAAAAAAGCTAAACATTATATGGCATTAATGCTTACAACTTTTTGTAATCACAATCAAAATTAAATGGTTTCATAAAAGTAAACTTAAACATTATATGGCAATTGTAAATTTAAATGAGTGATACATCTCAAATTTAACTTAAAAATATATAAATCATTAACAATGTTAATCATTAGCATACTCATAATACATTTTATAAATCAAACAACAATAACCACAACATCATTGAGAAACATAATATACATGATTGATATACATATGAATATACATATCCACAAAATATGCAATAAACATGTCATATATACATCTCAAGTCAAATATAAAACAATCAATATACATGTCAATCAGTACCACTACTAGCTAGATCCACCACGAGAGTCATATGCAGCAGTGTCTCTACTACCAAAGGTAGAGGGTCTATCAATAATAACGTCATAAAGAAATATCGACATTCTCTCTATCAAGATCATCAACCTTTGAAGCAATACTCGATGTGAACATAGTGTCCAAAGCATCAAAAACTTGTGACAGATGTGGAGGAGGAGGAGGATCGGTGGATGATGATACCTGTGGAGGAGAGGGACAAGGATTGGTGGATGGTGACACAAGTGGAGGAGGAGGAGGAGGATCAGTGGATGGTGACACATGTGGAGGAGAGGTAGGAGGATAGGTGGATGGTGCGGACACATGTGGAGGGGGGGGATCGGACATGGATGGAGTAGAAACATGTGGAAAGGTGGGGGGCAGGAGGAGGATAATCGGACGTGGATGCAGGTTCAGACACATGTGGGATGAAGCAGGAGGATCGGTGGGTGGTGTAGACTCAAGTGGGGGAGAAGTAGGAGGAGGGGGAGGAGGACCATGTGGTGGAGTATAGGATGTGAATGGGTTTTTTGATGAGACAGATGCAGTAGGGTCATGAACAGGACTTCTCAACCTCTCAACAATGTTGACAACACCGACAATATGATGCATCAACAACATCTTGCCATGAGGAAGACTCCTCCATATCGTAGAGAGATATGGTACCCGTAATATGTCTCTAATTGGTGCGGGTACCACTTCGTGACTAATCATGACACCACTAGGTGATCCACCACCTCTATCCGGACACTCTGATCTAGCCTCCATGGCATGTAGATTCTATGTACTACAAATTTGTCATGTGCCTCCTATATCTCCTCATCCTTTTGTGGAGGCTCATCCCCAACATATGTGTCAATATCTGTAAAACAATAGATAATAATAATAAGATAATTGAAACAAAATGTTACAATAAATTACATGTGCATTAAATAAGACATAAAAATATTCAATTAGATTTATTAAACCAGAACGATAATATTACCTCTGTCATCTGGTGGCTCGATTTTTGTAAATAGGATGTTTGGACATACTCTCCAATCCATACCCATGTATGGATATTGTACAAAATTGAGGAAAGGATTGTCCTCTCTAGCAAAAAAGTCACACACATTCCTACCAACCAGATTAATGGAAAAGTTTAGTTGGCCCCTCTTGGGTAACAACTTCCCCCACATGTGCATATGCACATCAAGCATAGGCCTACCAGGAAAGCGGGGTAATATTGGTCGAGTGGTATAAACCCTTTCAAAAAATATTGTTAATAACTCCGACGTGAATGGGAAGAATCTCATCCCATTTAAAATGGCACGACAATGATCCAATGCAAAACAAAAATGTCTCAAAAAAATCTCCGACCACCTAATGAATTGAGGCCTCTGCACTAAAATATCTACATAATGAAACAAAGATAAACTAATTTGCTTACCATAAAAACTAATGTGTGACAGTGCCAAGATAATAAGATAGGCACCTAATGTCCTCTCTATCAAATGAATGTATCTGGAGCTAGCCACTACGAACCTAGAATTTTGAAGAGGAATGAATGTCTAGACAGACATATCTCTGCACATATGTCAATTAGGTCTCTCCTATAATGCCAGTCGGTAGGTCAGGGAACTGGGGCAAAGTATCCCCCTTCCTAGATAACCTAGTGATGAAATAAACATCCTCCTCTATGGGATGATACCACAAATTGGGACCAACCCTGAATGCATGTCAACCATGATCCCAACGACAGATCAATTGCTATAACAATGAAGAGTTCTCCCTAGGGGATGTAACCTCATCATAAAAATTTAGGAAGCCAACATCCATCAAAAGGGAACATGTTCGTTGTGAAATAGGGCGATGGAACAACGCCCTCTCCCTCTCCTTGGCCTCCCACTCATGTACAAATGTGTATGTTTCGACCCGTTGTTGTTGTTGATGCTCCTCCTCTCATTGTCATCATCTATGATTCACATAAAAATATTGTTATGTACATATATATAGATAAAATAAATTGAAATTATAAAACACACACATATATAAATAACTTGTATTTTAAAAAATATAAAATTATGCAAAAAAATATAGAAAAGTAATCGATGCGCCTAAATAAGAACATATGCACCACCGACAATACTCTATATCAAACAAACAACACTACCATGCAGTGGTGTTACTAACTTGTGCCAGTGCGTAACATTTCTTGTCGCACCACTACGTATTTTAGTGGTGTGTCCCATAAGACACACTGCACCGTTAAATTTTGAAATAATAGGCCCGGTGTCACGTTCTTTACAGCATCGGTGCGTTTGTTGTACCTAAAGACACCGCTAGGTTAAATTGTATTATTGCAACTTAAGCAGTGAGATGTGTTAATATGAATGCACCAGTGCTACTGTGTTATTGTAGCACCGACATTACATCTTGTGGCAGGTTGGGTTGTATAGAGCACCGGTAATGGGGCATCTAATGAAATGTCATGGGCATGCCAAATCAATCAATAGTTTTCCAGATCAATCACTTCTAACTGCACCAGTTCATTTCGTTAACAAAGACACTCCTCTTCACTAAAATTTATGGTGCACAAAATTACTGGTGCAATTTGTTAAACAAAAATCATCGGTGGGTCAGTTTTACTAGAGCGTCGGAATGTCTTTTAGCGGTGCATTTTCTTTAATAACGCACCGACGACGAGGCCTCACAAAAGACGCACTGCTATGCTTATTTTTCAAAACCTATCATTGTGTGTACTATTAGTGTTTATGCACCAGTGCTCCATGCTTACTGGCACACCACCACATATTTTAGCAATGCGTTGAATAAGACGCACCGCGCTAACAAATTATGAAATATTTGGCTCAGTGTCATTCTCTTTATAGCACTGGTGCATTTCTTGGACCTATGGGCACTGCTATGTTAAAAAAAATTATCGCAACTTAAGAGATGTGATGTGTTGCTATTAACGCACCAATGCTACTGTGATATTGGAGCACCGATGTTTTGTTCAATGGTGCGTTGTGAAGTATTGAGCACTAGTCATGGAGCATCCAATGATACACCCTACTATGACAATTCATTCAATATATTTCCCAGTGTGGTTATGTAAACAACACTAGTCCATTTGGTTAAAATGGTCACACCTCTACGTTAAATTTTATGGAACATAAAGTTAGTAGTGTGCTTAATTAAATGGAACGTTCTAGTGCAGGGAGAAACTAAGGACGTGTCAATTGTGGGGCATCCCATAGGATGCACCGCTTTGTTTTTAAAAGTTATCAGAGTTCTCTTCCTTGAAAAACATCAGTGCATACATTTATATTAGACACACCGAAGGTGGTGCTTATTGTGAATTTAGCATAAGACGCATCGCTTCTGGGCGAGCCCAAGCATTCAAGCATACAACACATAATTGGAACAAAATTTGAACATAATGCCAAATTTCAAGCTAAATTAAAATTTTAATTGAATGAAAAAGTAAATAGAAAAGTAATAAACAATTTACCTCGACTCTTATGTCCCGAGCAGGCATGGTTTCACCATTGAGATGAAATGAAAATTTGTGGTAATTTCCAAAATATGTATAGTGTTTTTCTAACGACGACGATGGTGATTATGGTGATGACAATGACAAGGATGACAATGATGGTGACGATGACGATGGTGATGACAATGGAAATGACGATCATGAGGAGGAGGAAGATGATGACGATGACGACAATGATGATAACGATGACAATGACAAAAATGTTGATTATGGTGATGACAATGACAATGACGAAAATGTTGATTATGGTGATGACAATGACAATGACGATGATGAAAATAATGAAGGTGATGACCATGGCCTTTTCACAGGTCTCTTCATGTGCATCATAATTTCGATGAAAGTTCATCATAATTTCGACGGATAGAGAATGTGTCAAACTTCCAATGAAAGTTTGACAAAAGTTTGACACATAGAGAACAAAGTTGTAATTACGACAAATGTCGGGGAGCCTAGAAAAAAAAAATCAATAGTACTATTAATCTTATCTTTATCGTCGTAATATTTCATCGAATATTGACCCCATATGTACTAGTGAATAGACAAGAACCCAAACAAATTGAATTTGTTCAACTTTTGCTACACATGTAACACTAATAAGCACTAATGGAACAATTTAAGTCCAACATGAAGAACCAAGACTAATATGCAAATCAAAAAGGAAACCAAGGAGATCAAGACATTTTCAAAGCAAGGGACTCATACTAGGAGCTGCAACAAAATCGCAATTACTTCTATGCCCAAGGCCATGGGGGAAATTCTTCTATAATGACGATGGCCACAAGACAAAAAGCACATAAGTGTTTCACCTATGGAACATGGAAACATAAGGTTGATCATTGTATTTTTAGCATTTCAAGGAAAGTATGTTGTTACCTTTGTGGTCTCAACACAAAAGATACAAAATATTGTCCCAAATTTAAAATCCCACTAGCTAAGTATTGTCAAATGATTCAAGTGACTAAAGAAGATGAGCATCCAAAAAAAATTATTGCAACCCATTCCATATTGTATGAGTATGGACCACCTAGGTCCAATTGCAAACAAATACCAAATGAGGAAGACCAATACTTCGTAAAGCAAAGGAAAACATTGGAGAAAAGAATTGAATACATCACATAATGCAACCATCTTATAAAAGACAAACCTCAAAGATAATACTCTAATAGAAGAAGAGTATCATCATTGAAAAATAAAATACAAGATCTAACCAACTAGTGTCAAGGGTTGACTCAAGATAAGAAATGCTTGAAGAAGATTTATGACTTCCTTAGTTTTCTATTCAATGTTGATGGGGATGGAGGTTCAGGCTCCAATGTTGTAAAATTAATAAAGGTACACACCTTTTTCCAAACGGACCTACAATTAATAGCCACTATCATAGAGAAGTTAATCTTTGATATGGTGGTCGAATCAAGTGCCAATATCAAAATCATTTCCTCCATCTATTGGGATGAAGTACTCTGTCAATCACCTCTATCTCACAATCTAGTGACAATCTGAGCAACCAATCACACATGTTAACCTATCGAAATAATAATTATGATTAAGACCAACTTCTATGGGGTTGAGACATACACCAAACTTGACGTTTTGATACTTCTGAGAAAAACATATTTGAAGATTCTCAAAATGCCATGGATATATTCAATGAGAGACATGGTCTACTCTAATTAGTTGGCAATGATGTTCAGACAATACCAATATAAGGTGGTCATTCCAATCAATAATAACAAGAGTATTTGAAACGAAAACAAATCCAATCAACAAGAATGAGTCATAAAGAGCAAGGCCCAATATGATACATCTATATGCAACTAGCCAAAATGAAGACCCAGATATGACTAAGGTGCTTTGTACATGGATATTTCATCGAGGGAAGGCTCTGGCAAAGTCTTATAGGGATGGGAGCATGAAAAACGTGAATTTTACTCGTGTTGGGTCAAAAACCTATTTCAAGTAGAAGTACAAAGCATGAGTCGATAACAGAATATGAAGAAGGGAAAGACCCAGTAAAGCACATGAAGAAGTTTGGAAAGGGAATGGAGTTCTTCTCAGATGAAGAAAGGGTGAAGAAGTTCTTAATGACACTAGGGATGACAACTTACCAATAGTGGATGGCCCATTTCATCCCATAGCCAACAATTACATGGGAGAATATCAAGGCTCTATTCATATGTTGATATAAAAAAATTAAGGGTGAAAAGTACTATAGGTATTATGAAGCGCTAAGACTCCAATATCTACATCATTTGATGAAAATCAAGCAAGGGCAGCTAAAGCAATTCAAAAAAAATTATGAGCTAGCAATACATCTTTTACATAGATTTATCAATGGAATTCCCTACTAATGGTACTGTCACAAGGAAAAACACAAGGAAATAAAGGATTGGATTACACTGCAGAAGCAATTCATCATTGAACGAAGGTTCCAACTAATGACAATGCTACCTTGGAGGAGATATTAAAAGAGATTTACTAGTTTGCAAAAAAATGTGCCTCTAAAGTAATGGGAAATTGATATTCAACATATGTGCACCCAATAATGAGGGCTCTATCCCCAAAAGGTACACCAAGGAACAATTTAGTGATTGACAAATAGAGGAGAAACTAGTGGATCAACAACATAGAAGGTACAAGAGGAACCCCAAAGAAGATTAACATCACATAGGAGAGGGAAGACCCCAAATACTTGGATATTATCAATTTTTAGGATCATCAAAGAGTGGTCAAGGCCATTTCTTTGTTTAGGAAATGTGTCGATGTCTTCACCTAAAGTTACCAAGATCCTAAAGGTATTCTGAAGGTGTTTGAGGACAATTGAATTGAACTACAACACAATTCCAAGCCTGTGAGACAGAGGTCGTATAGAGTGAATCTGAAAAGTAAAGTGAATCTATATACAAAAATTCAAAATATATTAAATGGCGAAGTCACTTACCTGGTAAAGGGTAATGAATGGGTCTAGTCAATTGTGGTGCCCAAGAAGAAAATGGCAAGCTCAAAATTTGCATGGACTTATGCAAATTGAATTAGGTGACCATAAAAAACCCTTTTGCAACACCTTTTAGAGAAGAAATTTTAGAAGGCATTGTGGGAAGAGAAATATGCTCCTTCCTCGACAAGTATTCAGGGTACATTCATGTGTCCATAAGGGGGAATGATAGGTTGCTTAAGACATTCATGATTGAATGGGGGTTTATGCATATCAGAGAAGGATTTACATTTTGCTTAATGCCCCGACATGCTTCTCTCAAACAATAATAGAGATATTTAAGAACTTCACCCATAAATCATTAGAGTTATACTTGAACAAACGAACATTGTTTGGTTGTCTAAATAATCATATCTCCAGTCTCAAGATGATGTTGAATAGGTGCGCTGAAAACATAATATCTCTCAACCCCTAAAAGTGCCAAACTCCATAACCCTTTGAAAGTCTCTTGGGAAACAATATCGAACGAAAGGATGATGGTATACACTGATAAGGTAAAGGTAAACCAAGCTTTGGAACCCCAACAAACCCATCAAAGGAGATGCCATTCATTTGGACTGATGAATGGCAACAAATGTTTTTGACACTAAAAGAGAATATGGTGAATGCATCGATATTTATATTTCCCCACTAGTCAAAGTCCTTTCATGTGCATCTTGACACCTTAGACATTTCCATTGAAGTTGTCCTCACGTAGCCTGGCAACATAGAATGGATGATCCAATCTACTTTCAAGCCAAAATTTCACATTGACATAGCACAACTACAACATTATTAAGCAAGAAGCTCTAGGTGTGGTATATGCTCTACAAACATTTCGCCATTATTTAATGGAAAATAACTTTAATCATTTGTGAATCATCAAGCTTTGAAATTGATAGTCAACAAGTCGACAATGTCGAGAAGCCTCAGTTGCCATCATGTTCCAAGAATACTACTTTAAAATTTTGGTTACGCAAGAAAATCCCATGTCGAACTTGACCATCTATGTCAGGTGGACAATCACAAAGACAAAGGAAATGGGGAAGGAGAATTTCCCAACAATAATTTGTTCAAAGAACAAGCTACACCAAATCATCTAGAAGATGCCCAATATTTCTTACAACAGGGACAACCACCAAAAGGAATGACAAACACTAAGAGGCAAAGCCTCATTCAAAAAGTGCTTAAACTTAAAATCTTAGCAAGAACATTATCCAAAACCATAATGTACAACATACTTAGGCAATGTGTCCCACCATAAAAAAATATATTAAAAAAACAATTGGTAGGAGAAACACATTCAAGCATTGTTGGAGGCCATTTTTCCTAAACATGGACTACCCAAAAATCCTTTGTTCAATTTTATGTCGGTCGATGATCTTCAATGATTGTTTTAAGTGGGTGAAAATGTGTGAACAATGCCAGATGGAGAGCACCAAAACTCAAATCAGATATTATAATGAGCTTCGTGTAATCCCTCTAATGTAGTTTTTTTAGCAATGGGGAAAAAATATTATCGAACCCTTTGTGATAGCAGAGAAGACGGTCCAACTATGTGATCAACACCATCATTTGTTCAAAAAGTGGTCAATTGCTTGGGCAATCAAGGAAACAAGTACGCAAGCAACTGCAAAGTTTTCATTCGAGGATGGATTCTACAAGTTCATATGTTTGAAATAAATCACTTCCAACCAAGGTACACATTTTATTGTAAATACCATCGCTAGTTTGATGGATATGTTCAATATTTTGCATCAAAGGAATCGTCCATACTACCCAAGCGCAAATGGATAACCTGGGAGCACAAATAAGGTGATTTTGTTTATACTTGAAGCAATGATACTATGGCAACCAATTATTTATTGCTCTCTAAGCATATTATGTATGCATGGAAGAAGTATCCAAGGAAAACACCTTTCCCATTGTATTTCAACAAAGAAGAAATCATGTCTATAAAACATTAAGTACCATCGTTGCAAATTACAGTGGAAAAATTTTTACAAACCAAGCAATCGATTAAAGAACAATTGAAGGAACCCAAACATATAGATGAAGACCTACTATCGGCCACCTTTCAACAAGTAATACAATGAAGTGGTACCATGAAAATAAACTAAAGAAGCATGACTTCGAAGAAAGGCAGTTGATCATTATGTATGACAATCGAAAGAAAGACAAGGTTGAGAAGTTAGCATGTGGATGGTTGGGGCCCTGCAAGCTAAAGAAGTTGTATGAGAATGTCTCAACTGAGTTGGAAACCTTAGAATCCTTACCCTCCATCCAACCAGTGAATACTTGGTTGAAGAGGTTCTTCGATTAAGAATTAGACGATCAAGTTTGATACCTCAATAGTGATGCAATGGGAAAGTTTTGGACCAATGTCAATTAAAGACAAATGTATCGATGCAGTATAACCCGATAAGCCAAAACAAGGGTCAAATGGACACTATCCAAATAAGGAATATAGATCAATGGTGTTGTTTTTTTATAATGGAATTGCACGAATTGATAGGTGTTGCTAGCATAGAAAACCTAAAAGGTTCAAACGGGTGGTAACCCATCCAATAACCAATAAAGGAATAAGGATCAATGAATCCTAGTCATTAGAGTGTACAAGTGGGCAGAGTAACTAAAGAATCAAGAAGTCGACTATGTAAATAGTGAACTTTTGTCTAAGGTGTCTATGATATAAAGCAATCATGGGAATCTAGAAGTTAATCAAACCATCATTGGAATCAAGCTTGAAAGAAGCCATTGAAGGTGGGACACAGAACTATGATCAAATTATCGATGGAAGGTGACCTAATTAGAAGGGTATGATCACAGAATTCCCTAGATATTGAGGACTTTCTTAAGAGAACTCTATAAGTTTAAGGCACGACCATCGACCTAATGGAAGTATCTTTGATGCTTACAAATCGAACACAAATGTTGTCAAAATCCACCATCAGGAAAATCCTAAAAGATGACATTGCATAAGAATATAAATAAAAAATAAAAAATAAAAAATTCCCCACCGAAATAAAATAAAAAATGGATTCTCCTATGTTGATTTCCTACTCAGCCCAAACACAATCATCTTGACGTCGTGGCAAAGGCATTCCTACGTATCCTGTAACAAAGGGATATAGGTTTTGTCACCTGAGCCTGAAGACGTGACAGAGAGAAAGAATGAAGCACCAAAGGCATAGCAAAGGACCCACAAGGCCTTCAAATTTAGATATGTCTCGCTAGACAGGTAAGCAAGGTCTTCATTGTTTAGTTTGATTTGAGAAAAAACCAAAAGGGATCAAGTCAGGAATCCATGGATCTTGGCTAGCAAGAATGACTTCATCCAAGGATGAGTGGAATGTGTTAGCACCAGAAGTCACCCCTGGAGTGAGGCAGAGATAAGCCTGATACCCATCAGAGTTTTATGTCACGGGTTGGTAATAAAAGGGTCAAATGGGCGCAGTCTCAAGAAATTATAATCTTAACTCAAAAAACTGGGCTGGTATGCACAGATAGTTGGGGTCTTGATCTAACTTCAGTCAGTAAGTTGCAGTAAGGATGAGTAGGAGGAAGACTTAGTGAGGAAATGTAGAGGTCTATCGAGGACATCAGGTCTTCCAACAACCCAAAGAGGAAAAAATTAAACGCAGGAACGTCTTGAATTTAAATCTCAAAGAAACTGAAAGGAATTACAACAACACTATAATCAAACATTCATTATAATGCAGTCACAATAATTCAGGTGAATCATTCAATCATGAACTCTTTCAGTATCGGAAACAAATAATATGTAGTAAGGAAAGTTGATTGTTATTAAACAAGAAGTCTCAAACACAGATACATAACCAGAAGTCAGGGGCTTTGCTTAAAACTTTACAATACGGGAGATTTTCTCTACCATCAACCCCAACCAAAATATCAAAACTGAGTATTTATACTCAAAACAACTTGCTCCCTTCATAAGTGCACTCTTGTCATTGCATTCAAGGCTTGGCGTCTGCATCTTCTTCTGTTAGGCTGCACTTACATTCTTCTGTCAGACGCAAGATCAGATCGGTATGGGCTTCACAAGAAAATCCATGACAGGGAACTTTCAGATGATAGTCCGCCCTCCACGGCCAGATTTCCATGCTTTCCATTTATGTGGTGAAACGAGGTTTCAACCACCTTCCCCATTTTCATTAACTACTTTCATTGGGATCATGACGAAGCCTGACACCCATGAATGTTCCAGGCAAGATCACGACTCCTTCGAGTCAATTCTGGCACCTCGAGGCCAAGCAGATCCTTCTCTGTGACCAACTCGGGCACTTTGATCTTTCGCGCAGCTCCTGTTCATCGACCCACGTGACCTCGGGCCATGACCTCGTGCTTATATCCACAGGTGCTTTCATGACTTCACCTTTCGGGGATTCCCACACGCTTGACTTCGGAACTCCCGATGCCCAATTTCACGAAATCACCCCATCTAGATCAACGGTTGGATCTGGTTTAAAATTGACGACCAGGATGATTCCTCGAAGGCCCCAAGTCACCAACTCCACCCAATGGGTGCCATCCTTCATTCTTTGACCCATCACCATAATACCAGAGGCTATGACAATGGGCCCAAACATCCCAAGGTGTTTCGGGACTGCACTTATCGGGAGCTTCCACACTCTTGACTTCAGATTTCCCGATCCGCAAAACCGCGAAGTCGTCGATCAGGCGCCACGTGCTCCACTAGTTTGAACGGACCAGATCTATTTCGCAATCTCGTGACTCGCAACAATTTCTTGTGGCTCACTTCAAAACCCTCGAAACCTGATTCCGTGAAATTGTTTAATCAACTGCCACCTGTCCCCATTAGATAGGACGGCTCCCATGAATCTCGGGTTTCGGGACTTCAGTATTTCGGCAATCAGTGCTTCGGGACTTCAACATTTCAGCAATCGGCACATCGACATTTTGGGACCTTAACAAACAGTTTTATCCACCTTTTGTCTCGATTTCCGCAAACCGTCAATCTATCCATCCTGCAAGGAATCTTCGTCGTTGAAAAATAAGCTTGGCCATGGCCGACGACCTTGGATAAAACACACTTGTGGGTTTCTTAAACCCCTTCTTTCGCATCTGGTCACCCAATGGACAACTTCAAAGGAAAAACATCCCATGCAAGAATATGTGATAATATTAGGCTCCATGGGGGATAGAGTCCTCCCTGCGAGGCTCTAAGATCTCCTTTTGCAGTTCTAGGCTCCTTTTGTTGGGCTATGGAGTCAAGCTCAAAAACACCCTGCTAAAGAGTATAAAGTCGACAAGTAAAAACAAAAATAAACATGCATGCTCCAAGGAGCTTATTTATGTACAGTCCTAAACTAATAAAATTTTACAGAGTGTTAGGTGAAAGCAAATTTCCACCCTAGCCACTCAAGTAACTTCCTAACTGGAAGCTCCTTCACTATGTCTGTGATTGATAACAGAGAACACAATCGTGACAGCAGAATGGTTACATTATTCATCTTGCCTACTAATGATGAGGCAAGGATAAATCTCAGTGATTTCAAGACATGAAAGAAATACAAGTCCATGTATTCCTCCACAGGCTCATAGGACAAACAACAAACTCCAGAAAATTTGCAATAGGCGGCCTTTTCTGCTACACAGCTACTCACACATTGTTGGATATCTATAAGAAGCACAGGTGGATGAGAAGCTAATGCAGGTTGACTGTCCTCAGATGATGGTTGCTTGCCGATAGGCTCTGAACAAGGGATAAACTGCTCCTCCTGCTGCCCATTTTCTTCTTGGCTCTCCCAAGGTTCAGAGTCATAATCATCATAAATAGGACCCATGGGAAAGTTCTGCTCTTTCACATGTTTCTCAGTGATTTCTGAAGGCCAAGGATGGTTGATTTCCTCGTGATAATCTTCTTTAAGGAAAAGAGGATAAGGCTCTGTTGTATGCTCTTGGAAATCCTGCATATCCAACTCAGAACTTGATTCATAGCTGTCATATATAGGCTGGTTGCTCTTCTGATCAACAAACTATGATGTGGGGCTCTATTGCTCTTCATCCAAATAATCGTCAAAGCTAGGTACAACAGGCACCTCAGGAGTGGAAATCAATGCCTCTACAGCTATGAAATCTTCAAGATGGCCATCATCAGTAGGGCTGCCAAGAACATATGCTTCAAGGACTGGAAAATCCTCTGCATCTTCCTCAAAAAGGAAGAAATCACGTTCTGCCTTCACTTTCTCTATCTCTGCAGAAAGACATTTTACCAGCTGCATCATCTCACTCAGAGCATCATCTTCTTCCTGGTCCCCATCCTTACAGCTTTCCTCTGATGCAAACGAAGAGGGAAGATAAAGAATTGATTTATGATCCAAGTCATCAGGATCATCCTCACAGCCTGTGTATAAAGAAGCAGTTATATCTTGAATACAGTCATTGTGTCCCTCACAACAGTTATGACAAATTAACTCAAAGGGATAAAAATTCTAACAATGAGCATTGAAAGCTGCATGAAATTCTCACAGTGAAGAAATGCTAGCAGGGGATAAAGAATGATACCACTCACAAGCATCCCCTGCTAAAGAGAGCATGAACATATTCATTAAAACATCCTCATGATGTATCTCCCACTGGTGCATGAGTTCATGAAACTCACTGAGATGTTGAGCAGGGTTGTCCTCTTTACACTCTCTAAATATAGGCAAATAATCATTCCATTCATTTGGAGCAGGAACAACATTGGGAAAATCAGGAATGACAGAAAAATTAAAGGGAGCAAACCTTCGAGCCAGGATATTGTCCATATCGAACCAATGGAGTCGCCAATCGATTCTTAAACCATGGAGTCGTCAGGTGCATAGTTGCAATCTTCAAAGGTTCTGATGTCTGATGCACCTTCAGAATCAGAAGTTCGTTGTCATCCTACCCATGGAAAATCTTCAATTCTCCCCCGGCAACGGCGCCAGAAATGTTAGCACCAGAAGTCACCCCTAGATTGCGGTAGAGGTAAGCCTAATACCCATTAGAGTTTTATGTCATGGGTTGGTAATAAAAGGGTCAAATGGGCACAGTCTCAAGAAAGTATAGTATTAACTTATAAAATTGGGTTGGTATGCACAGATAGTTGGGGTCTTGATCTAACTTCAGTCAGTAAGTTGCAGTAAGGGTGAGTAGGAGGAAGACTTGGTGAGGAAATGTAGAGGTCTGTTGAGGACATCAAGTCTTCTAACAATCCAAAGAGGAAAAACTTAAACGCGAGAACTTCTTGAATTTAAATCTCAAAGAAACTGAAAGGAATTACAACAACACCATAATCAAACATTTATTATAATGCAGTCACAATAATTCAAGTGAATCAGTCAATCATGAACTCTTTCAGTATCGGAAGAAAATAAGATGTAGTAAGGAAAGCTGATTGTTATTAAACAAGAAGTCTCAAACATAGATACATAACCAGAAGCCAAGGGCTTTGCTTAAAACTTTACAATACGGGAGTTTTGCTCTACCATCGACCCCAACCAAAATATCAAAACTGAGTATTTATACTCAAAACAACTTGCTCCCTTCAAAAATGCACTCTGGTCATTGCATTCAAGGCTTGGTGTCTGCATCTTCTTCTGTCAGGCTGCACTTACATTCTTCTGTCAGACGTAAGATCAGATCGGTATGGGCTTCACAAGAAAATCCATGACAAGGAACTTTTAGCTGACAGTCTACCCTCCATGGCCAGATTTCCATGCTTTCCATTTATGTGGTGAAACGAGGTTTCAACCACCTTCCCCATCTTCATTAACTAATTTCATTGGGATCAGGACGAATCCTGACACCCATGAATGTTCCAAGCGAGCTTACGACTCCTTCGAGTCAATTCTGGCGCCTCGAGGCCACGCAAATCCTTCTTTGTGACCAACTCGAGTGCTTTGATCTTTCGTTCAGCTCCTATTCATCGCCCCACGCGACCTCGAGCCATCACCTCGGGCTTATATCCACAAGCGCTTTCGTGACTTTGCCTTTTGAGGATTCCCACACGCTTGACTTCGGAACTCCCGATGCCCAATTTTGCGAAATCACCCCATCCAGATCAACGATTGGTGTAACAAACTAATATTTCTAAACATCATTAAGTTTCATATACATTTTATTTAGTAAACTGAAACAATAACTTCCTAGCATAATATGGATTTTCATAACAGCAACTTCAGTAACTTAGATTTATCAATAAATATTGATTTCATGGCAGAAAGAAAGAAATACATAACTTAACAAAGTACCTGGTTCTGATGCTAATTTATGTTGCCTCTATGCCTTGTTGTTGCCTTCCTGCTTCCTTCTACTAGATCAACCCTGCCACAAACAGGAAAATAACTGCCCAAAACTACTGTCCTCCCTGCCAACTAGGAAAACTACCTAGCTCCAGGATATCTACGGATATCCGTTCCCCCGTGCCCAAAACCTCCAGCAACTCGGTGCCTCCCCTGATCAAAAGCCACAGTCAGAAACTTTGTGCTCACAGCAAGTCCAAAAGTCCTCAGAAAATCTCTCCTCCGTCGAATCCCCCTCCCGACAACCTTCCCCCCCTCCCTTATTCCTCCTTC
>SNQJ01S0001789.1:11472-35126 GCA_010110895.2 Picea sitchensis | reverse complement strand
TTGTATTTTTAATAATTTTGTAAATATAAATTAATGTGTTTAAGAGATTTATATTGGATATCTATTTAATATAATTAATTAAATATCTAACAATATTAATAACAAACAATTAAATTATTCTTTATAGTAAATTTGTTAATATTATTATATATGACATCTACAAAACATTTTTATAATATTAGAATTCTCCTACCAATGAGTACTTGGTTTGAATTCTCCAAAGTAAGATGCACTAGTTTATGGTGACCAATTTATTCAAAATGTCATTTAAAAATATGGGGAAGCATCCCATGAATTTTCCCACTAAATATTATTTATAAATAAAATCACAAAATGTCAAGGTGAAACATCATATAAAATTATATCTTTAAATTTACTACACACAAATATGTATGGACACCCAAATCATGTGAAGCTCAACCTAGATTATCAAAAAAGAAAATACAAGCAAGGGACAAATTCAAGTACTATATAGGACAAACCGTCCCAAAGTCTTCAATGAACCATGAAGATGTAAAATATGGCTTATTTTGCTCAATATTCATCAAAAGTATTGAATTTTCGAGCATGGTTTTGAAAAATACAAAATGGAGAATTGCATTTTCTAGGAAGGTGACTACAAGAAATTATGAAATTATAAATTGCATTCCCAAAAAAGCGAATGCAAGAAGAGGGCCTTATACAACATAGGGAAATAAGAAAAATATAGTGACAGTGATCCGAATTGAATCTTTGTCAAAACAAATTGAAAATTTGTAATTAAGCATGTAATGTTTATTTTCATTTTATTGGCATAATTGGAAGGGGAAATGAACCATTGTAATGGTTGGCCTTCCAAAGGCAACCCATTAAAATAAATGAAGGTTTTAGTGAATAGGAGAAGGGAGATGCAAGGAGAATTGGGGGAAAACAATGGCGAAAATGGAAGCTCAAAGAAGGCAACCTGCTCGAAGTCCAATGGATGAAGGAATCAAGAAGTTTGTTCACACTTAGCAAAGGTGTCTTTGAGCCATGGCCATCTACAATTTTGTCATTGCCAGTGACTAACAATACACAAAGTCTATGTATAGCTTGTTGATATTATGGTAGTTGCGGGAGGTATTAAGCTCTACGTGTAACCTTTGACGAGCCTAGAATATTCTCAGAAGCAAGAGAAACCCTAAAACATTGGATAATAACCCTAGAAGGCAAGTCAGATCAAGATAATAATTTATATTACATTATTATCCTCCAGAAGTACAAGTCGACCCAGTTAGGTCACTTGGAAGACTATAAATAAGAGGGCGCTAGAGCTCATTTGACACACTCTCACAGCTCACACAGACTAGTGGTGCGCAAGTTTTGGAGTGCAGCTACAGCTACTACAACTAGGATTTTAGTCTTTGGTTATGGTTTGGACTTTATGCCTTGGTTATGGTTTTGACACTCTGCTTGGTGCGCTAGCTTTGGAGAGAAGTATTCTACCTTGGTTGGCTATTGGTTCTAAGGGTTTGCTTCTGGAATTATTCTATATGTCAAGGTTAAGGTGCTCGGGGGTGGCTTTGGCCTATGGTTGGGTGACAATATTGTTATATTTTCTATGGAAAAACGAGCACATCTCTTTATTTCTAACACGTTATGGGCCCACACTATCTTCAGACAGTCTAACCACTAGAATATATATTGGGAAGTTATTTTTTAAGCTCGTTGTGGCACCAGTTACAGTTGCAGCTAGGTTTTATGATTATGTAGCTACAACAAACCCTAACCCTTATGTTCAAGCACTTATGGTTAAGAATTTGACCTAATTCCTTGACATCCTAGTGCGCCCTAGCCTAGCGCACCTATTGGTAGCCTCATCTAGCAAAAATCTCAGGTTTGATTTTTTGGTCAAAGTCAAAGTCAAAGTTTGATTAGTCAAAGTCAAAGTTTGGTTGGTCAAAGTCAAAAGTTGAATTTTGGTCAAATTGATTTTGTGGTCAAAGTTGAAATTCTAGAGTTTCTAGCTTGTTCTAATCATTGAATCTTCTGATTCAGTTTATAATCTCTTCTTGTCAAGATGGTATCTAGTTTCATATTGGAAGACAAGTTGGACAATGCTACAAGATTTCAAAGTTATGCACTTGTATATGCTATCCAAGTTATATCATCTAGAAAAACATGAGTGTGTTTGCAAGGAAAGTACTAGAGACATTTTCCAAGTTGTAATCTTGGATTCAGTGCATTCCGAAGAATAAGCGCACACTCCATAGCAAGTGAGGCTTCAGGTTCCAGGTTTGATCAAATTGTTAAGCTTCAAATTTGTATATATCAAGGGTGATAGTTTCTGCATTACAAAAACATTATTTGAAAGGTTATATTATTTCTCTGTGAAATGAATACTTGACTGCATATGAATACCATTGATATATATTCCTATTGTACTTGTTTGCAAGATGAACTAACATTTCCTTTAGAGAGATATTTATTGTTTTCTCTTGTTGTTCTTGTTCCGGGCAGGTACCCTTGTGAAATAAGTTTGATGAGCAATCTTTGCAGAATTTGTCATAGAATAAGTTTATAAGGATGACACAATGCTTGCAACAACTACCGGATGGGCAACAATCAAAACAAATAGAAACAAACTTGAAGAGACTCAGAGGGATTCAAACTCAAAAAGAAGTCAGTGATCAAGAGGAAACTAGAACAAACTTGTGACACTTTGGAGAAAGCAAGAAGGATGCAGATAGAAGCATGGACTCTCTCAGATGAAGGGAGTTGATTAGAGAATTCCAAAAGAAGATCATATTGCTCATTCATGCATGAAGCCAGGATTAGGAGGGAGATAATCCCCAATAATATGATCCATTGAAGAATCTATGAATACTATGAAGTATTTGTCCATGTTCTTCATTGGAAGTAGCAGCCATGATAAGCAGCACGTGTTCAGCTTGACTCTAGAAGAAGTCTTCTCTGAAAATAAGCCTTGAATATCCCTGGTTTTCCATCTACATTTATGTTCTTATGGAGAAAGGAAGAAGTTGGAACCTTCAGGAAGGAAGGGCATGGAATCTATAGAATACTCCATGGACTCCAACATTAAAAATAAACATATGAGGAAGAACATGAATATTCCAAGAAAGAAAGAAAATTCAGAACAACCAATTGAACCAGTTTGAACCCACTTGAAGCACTCAAGCAAAAGGAATGGAAGGAAGTTGTGATGAAGAACAATGTATGTGAGAAATTGTGAAAAATACTTAAGCATTGAGAGATATAAGGCGAGACTCAAGGCTAGAAGGTTCTCCCAGAAGGAGGGAGAATACTATGATGACAGCTTGTTCCAGTAACTAGACATACCTCTACCTGAGCCATTATATCTCCTGCAGTATCCATGGGTTGGAGTTTACATCAGATGGATGTAAAGATTGTTCTTATCAATAGAGTAATTGAAGGAGAAGCATATAGAACAACCTCAAGGTTTTGAGGTATACTATAAAGAGAACCATGTATGAAGATAGAAGAATACCTTGTATGGATTCAAGAAACCTGGTGTAGATCCTCTCATGTACAGCAGAAGCATGGTGAAAACTTCCTATGACAGAGGAAGTGTTTTGAAGTGATCCTTCAGAATTTCGGGATGATGGATTGAAAATCTATGGAAAACTCCCATGATGATAGATCTAAAGAAGATGAGATACTCTGATCCAGTAGACCCATCTCTGTATCGACAATTGATTGGATCATTAATGTATTTGGAGAATACTTAGTCAGATATTTTCCTTGTGAGATGTTTGAGTTATGATATATAGTTGTGTGGATTTAGCGATTCAAATTGGGCAGGGAGTGCAAATGACAGAAGAAGTGTTACTTGGATATGTTTCAGTTTGAACTTTTCCACGATGTCATGGGATAGCAGGAAACTGAAGTTTGATACACTCAAGAACCGCAGAACCAGAGTACATTGCAACTTGTGATGATTGTACAGAAGCAGTGTGGCTCTATAAGATGGTTTTTGGACCGTTTGATCAGGTGTTGGATTCGACCGTGATATATTGTGATAATCAAAGTTGTGTGAAGCTTTCAGAGAACCTGGTGTTCCATGACAGGTCGAATCACATTGAGATTGAGTATTATTTTCTCCATGAAAGAGTCTAGAGGGGAGAAGTGGTTCTCTAGTATATCTTCAGAGATGAGCAAGTAGCAGATATTTTGAAAAAGCCTCTATCCAATATGAAAAGTTTGCATAGTTAAGGGACAAGTTGGTACTCGTGGAGATGACTTCCTTATTGTAAAAGGAAGATATTACTCCCAAGTTGGGAGGGAGCACTGATATGTTATTGATTTATGGGAAGTCATTTTCCAATTCGGAAAACGGTCCAGGTTGGGCAATCACGTTCCAATCCGAAAAGTGGCCCAATATTTTTTACGGACAGGCATTTTCCAATTCGGAAAATGGTCCAGATCAGATAATCATTTTCGTAATGAAAATGGTCTGATAGATTGTTGATGTACCATAGATAGTGATTCCCCTTGTGGCCAATGTGGGGAAATGGTCTAGGACAGTCATTCTTCTTGGCAGTCACTCTCAGTAGTGATCAAGTAGAATGGTCCACCTCTCCAGGAAGTCACTCTTTTGAAGTTCAAAGTTGTTAGAAGTTTCGAAGAATGGTCTATTATAGGAGGTTGGTGCAGAAAAATCATTTCCATTAGGAAATGGTCCAAACAGTCATTCCCTAGGGAAAAATCATTCTCTCCAAGTTGCATTGTGATTAGTGCTAGAAGAATGGCCCAGTTAGGTGAATGGTCCAGGTTCAACAATCAAGGATAGGCATTTCCTAGGGCAGACTCATTCTCTCCAAGTTGCACTGTGATTAGTGTCGGAGTAATGGCCCAATTAGGTGAATGGTCCATGCTTAGAAATCGGGGACAGTTATTATTCTATGCTTGGGAAGAATAGTCCATATAGCCCATGGCTAATGTTTTTACTTTCCAAGGTAAAATGCACTTCCAGATCTCACAGATGTGAGTGGAGGAATGGCTCAGATGACTCAGTTTGTATCATGATATTGTTATGCAAGTTGATATCAGATGGTATGATTGTTGTGAAGACTTTATGTCTCTGGACAGTAGTTGTATGCTACTGTAGTGGATTTGTTCCACTGGTTGTCACTATGTGTCATTGGTTAGTAGTCGGTTTCTACTAGGAGTGGTTGTGTACTACTGGATAGTAGTTGTATACTATTATGAACAGACATAGTTGTGTTCTATTGGATGGCATTGTTTTGATTACCATAGAGACTACCACTAGTGTTGGAGATGATTTCCAACTAGATGGATATTCAGTGTGTTTATGGACAGACATTCTCCAGACGAAGAATGGTCCAGGCAAGACAATTTTTTGGTGGACAGAAATCCTCCCTGTGGAGGATGGTCTATGTTGAAAGATTGTTGGTGGACAGACATTCTCCCTGTGGAGAATGGTCCAGGTTGACAGATTGTGGATATACCATGGACAATTATTCTTCTAGGATGTATATCCAGATTAGAAGAATGGTCAGTCTCCATGAGTTCACAATAGTGACCAGAGTGGAGAAATTAGTACAGGACAGACATTTTCCCTTAGTTCACAGTAGTGTTCAGAGGGAAAAATGGTCCAGGACAGTCATTGTTCTAGGACGTATGTCCGGATTAGAAGAATGGTCATTGTAGCCCATGGTGTGGCTTTCATCATATGTTGGAACAATTATTCTTCTAGGACATATGTCCGGATTATAAGAATGGTCATTGTATCACTCTGTGGAGTGAGTGACTTATTCAACATCATGCCTAATTACTCAGATGGCGTATGGCTTCGAGAGATGATGTAATTGATGCTATCAGATGATATTGATAGTGATGATGTTTCTCGTGAGTGATCTACGTGATCATGAGATAGCATGTGTGGCTATGATGATGTTACCGGTTGAATGGTTTGTTTGTGTTCAATACCATTGCCTTTAATACCTCCCTAGATAGAAGGAAGTGTTGATATTATGGCAGTTGCAAGAGGTATTAACATCTACGTGTAACCTTTGACGAGACTAGAATATTCTAGGAAGCAAGAGAAACCCTAAAACATTGGATAATAACCCTAGAAGGAAATTCAACTCAAGATAATAATCTATATTAAATTATTATCATCCAGAAGTACAAGTCGACCCAGTTAGGTCACTTGGAAGACTATAAATAATAGGGCGCTAGAGCTCATTTGACACACTCTCACGGCTCACATAGACTAGTGGTGTGCAAGTTTTGGAGTGCAACTGTAGCTACTGCCTTGATTATGGTTTGGACTCTCTGCTTGGTGCGCTAACTTTGGAGAGAAGTATTCTACCTTGGTTGGCTATTGCTTCTAAGGGTTTGCTTCTGGAATTGTTCTATTTGTGAAGATTAAGGTGCTCGAGGGTGGATTTAGCCTATGGTTTGGTGACAATATTGTTATATTGTCTATGGAAAAACGAGCACATCTCTTTATTTCTAACATAGCTCACCCCTATGTAATTTCCTCCTGAGCGTAATAAAATTCCCCGTCAAATGATGAAATCTATGTATAATTGCTTCAACTTTGTGGCTTTGTATACATATAAATGTCTAGTTGAGCTTGATTGATTGAGGAAGACAAATATTGATGGGCATCCCTTATTAGAATTCAAATTGGTAATCATTGTTGGATATTGTTATCAAATGAATCTATATGTTGTGAAGAATTATTACAGCTAGATTGGTATGAGTTCTCGTTTTCGAACCACGCGCTACAGCAAATCTAATGCCTTGTGTTCTTTATTAATGGAATGAAGATTCTATGAAAAATCCCAAGCCCTAGGTTACTAATGTCCTTATGATTTCAACTAAACAAGTAATTGTTGAATTTAATTAATGCTGAAATTAAATTTCAAACCATATCATTAATCACACAATAGCGAGAAATTATATAGCATAAGCAAAAAAATAAATTTGACAAAACACAAGTAATTATTCCTTCATAACTAACTTTTTGTTCCTTCGAAAAACTTACAAGGAAGCCTCCACACACTACCCAAAAAATATCACTACACAATTATTGAAATCACCTTGAACTTGAGCTTCTATAGGCTACTTGAGAGGTAAACCTACTGGAAAAAAAAAACAGAAACGACAATTCTTTATTGTACGAACTATATGGTTGTTGTACATATTCGAATGGTTTTATCTGTACAAATGTATGGACTTCGGTATGATTGGAACTATGTGTTTCCTGGAAATGTCTCTTTCTTGGTTCTCTCTCTCTCTCTCTCTCTNTTTGTTCTTGTATTTTTGAACTCTCTATCTTGACCTGTCTGTATAGTTTTAGCAGAGACCAAAACCCTAATGTAGTCAATGTACTAGTTGCATATCTTCAAATGTTCCCTTTTCAATGTTCAAGGATGTTCGTGATGCATGCTCACCACTTGGTTCCAACTAGTCTTAGGTTTCTTGATCTTCTTAGGCCTTTCGAACACTTGTAAGCATCCATAATATAGGGAGAAAAATGATAGCACAAAATATTCTAAGGTCATCATACATATATTTAGGGCATTATGTATAGAATCACACGAATTCTAAACATAAATCTCATCAAGGCAATATTTACACCACCAAATACCAACAAAAATATGTTGAATTTGATGAAGGATCTTATAGACCCTTGACATCATAAAGGTGTATATATGAACTTGTGTTCTTGCAACAAAGCTTACATTGAAGAGACTAGGCTCAATTTAGGTAAGAATCAAGTGGCATAGTGGTGATATTCTTTGCGACTAGATTCACTCTTCCACTTTAATTAAACACTTGCATATAATTAAACATCATATAAGTATAAAAATACTAAAATTAGCATTGAAATTGAACATTATTCAAAAAGACAATTTGAAACCCTTTAAATTGAAAAATATGTTAATAACCTAAATAGAGACAACAACTTAAGAATCAAAGCAACTTATATTTCTATGTTTCGATGTCAAAAATCAATAACCATGCCCATAATTCTCCCAAAGCTTCTCTTTTTTGAATTCTCAAACCAACATAATAAACCAAAACATTATTATTAAACCTCCCTTGCTATTTTTATACATATTTTACATACTTTTTGTGAGTAATATGTGTTGTTTATAAAATATAATAATAGTAATAATAAATGGAAAAAAAAATACCATCTATAACATTTCAATTGTTATAAATTTTCATATATAATCCTTGAATTGGTATTAATAAATAATAAAATTTAATAAATAAAAAACATTCAAATAAACTCAAAGTAATAAAATTTAATAAATTAAAAACATTCAAATAAAGTCAAGGTATTAACAAAAGATCTTTATACTTCATTATGCACGATCACATTTGTATTGCTAAAAAAATGTGTTTTGGGCATAAGAAGAAAACTAATTATATAGTAATAAACACGAGGTATTAACAAAACATACACGAGGTAATAAACTGGAGCACAACGAGCTGTTGATTGGGCCTGGCTAGTTAAAAAAGTGTCCTCTAGAATCGATCTTTGGTGTAACAGGTGGCTCTCCTTAGGTGGGAGATACATATTGATTAAATCTGTACTGGAAGGCCAAGCAGTGTTTTGGATGTCTATGGAAGCCTTACCACGTTCGATTTTATTAATGCTCAGAAAACTGATGTTTCATTTTCTTTGGAATGGTCAACAAGATCGTAAGAAATTTCACCTTTGTCGATGGGAGGTTTTGTCTAGACCCAAGAAGTTTGGGGGCTGGGGTTTGCGTAATCTCAGCACTTTCAATTTGGCTTTGAACACAGCCACTCTCTGGCGCGGGTTTACGTAATCTCAGCACTTTCAATTTGGCTTTGAACACAGCCACTCTCTGGCGCGTCTTAACCCAGGAGAGTCAATGGCACCAGGTAATAAGAGCTAAATATCTTCCAAAATCCTCTCTCCTCAGTTGGTTTAGAAAGTCGTCTCGTACTTATTCTTCAGCTTCCAGGATCTGGTTAAGTCTTCTTCGTTCCTTGTCGATTCATCCTCCACTGGATCACCTGGTGCCCTGGAGCAGGTCACTCTATTTCTCTCGGGCGTGACAGGATTTTGGGGTTGGGGGAAGGCCCTTTCCTCAGTAGTAATCTTCTCTCGGCACTAAAACTTAGATAGGTGACTACCCTTGCCCTTGCCAAAGTAGGGCGCGAGTCTGTCTTCACTGCAGAGAAGTGGCGGTCAAGTGTTGATCTGGGGCTGACGGGTGAATTAGCCTTCGAATGGAATGGGTTTATTTCAGATTTAAGATGTGCAGGTATTTCACTTACCAATAACTCAAAGGACGAACTCAGGTGGATGAGCGGGGATGAATCTGGGGAGATCATTGTTCGGAATGCCTATAATGTGATTTTTACTACAAAAAATTTGTCTTTTGCGAGAGGTTGGATGATCAATTGTTGGAAGTGGTGCGATCAACTGAAAGTTACTCTGTTTTTCTGGTTGGCAGCATCAAACAGAGTCTTAACCTGGGACGCATTAATGTAGAAAGGTTGGATAGGGCCCAGTGTTTGCCTCCTGTGTAGAGCAAGCACAGAAAATGTTACTCATTTATTCATTCAGTGTCTGTTCACTAAGAGGGTTTGGAATTTGTTGGCGCACTATCATCCTTTTGACTGTGTGTGGGTTGGCCAGTCCATCGCTGAATGCATGGAGGCGTGGCTTCTAAACCTGAATCGATCCAAAAGACTTCCACTATACACAATTTGGTTTATTTGGAAGGAGCGTAACTTGGCATTGTTTGAAGGGAAATCGCCCTCGGAACTGGCGATTGTCTTGAAGACTAATAATGCTCTCAGAAAAAAGAGAAGAGACAATAAGTCACAGGGGTTAAGGTTAAAAACGTTCAATAGACTCTTGGATTATGATCTGGCTACATTTGATGGGGAAACTGCGGCAGGGGGGTCTAGGTGTGGGGTAGGAGGCACTTTGAAGTGCTTAAATTCGCTTGAATACAGATGGTATTTCAACTGTGGCGTCGGGTCAAACACAAAGGCCGAATTGTTGGGGGCGTGGGCTTCTCTCCTGCTTGCAAACCACTTGGGAATTGAGCAACTCCAGGTATTGGGGGACTCCAGAGTGATAATTTATTGGCTTAGGAAGGTCAGGAAGCTTCAAGCAATCAATATCGAAGGGTGGAAGATTAGAGTTTGAGAGCTGCAGTTTGCCTTCCTAAACCTCAGCTTTCATCATATTTTTAGGGAATCAAACGAGGAGGCGGACAAGCTGTCTAAGCGGGCCCTAGACTCTCCGAAAGGTAGATTTACCTATTTTCTTTGGGATGGAGTAACGGAGGGCCATCTAAATCATTGGAACATATTCTAAGTCTTTGGTTTTCTCATCTTTTTGTAAGAGACTTTTTGTTGTAATAAGGAAAGTGATCTTTGATAAGTATTGGCAGAATTCTCAGTACTTTCTGTTATCGAGTGTAGTAGTCTCAGTTATTTTCGTGTCTGTCCAGTTGGTAAGTTATGGGGTGATAAGAGAATACTATGTGTATTGTAGCGCTCTGTTGTGTCCGATAGATTGAGAGTCGGAAAGATTTGTATTGCAAAAGGAAAAGAAATTATTAATACAATTTTTGGGTGAATTTTCTTCGGAGAAAAAAAAAAAATTATACTCCATTAGGCATGATCACATCTTTATTGCCAAAAACATGTTTTTTTGGCATAAGAAGAAAAATGATTATACAATTTAGTAATAAGTAAATTAATTATATTAATCAGTTAGTAACTAACTAGGATAGAGCAATCAGTTTCTTTCTATGTAGGACTTCCGAGTTTAATGATTTCAAACATATGGTGGGCCCGCAACAAAGTTATCTTCAAGAACAATGTTGTCCCTTTTAGAAAAGTGGGTGTGCTCATTTAACCATAGACAATATAACAATATTGTCACACAACCATAGGCACAAATTCCACCCTCGAGCACCTTGACCTTGAAAGAGAATAATTTTGGTAGCAAATCAATATCCAACAAAGGCTAATGCACCAAGCAAAGATAACAAATACTGATCAAAAGGTCCAACCCAAAAAGACCGAAATTACAGGTTTGTAGTAACTACAACTGCAGCTACCCTCCAGACTTGCGCACTAGATTTTTGCAATGTGCACTACTGAATTTCTGCAGTTGCAAGTTGTGTCTTTCAAATGAGCTCTGGATTTATACTTCTCCTCCTCAACTGTCTGGGCCGACTTCTCATTCTGGAGGCTAAAAACTCAATATTAAATATTTTCTTTAGTCGACTTGTCTTTTAGGGTTATGTCCAATGCTTTAGGGTTTCTTCTTGCTTCCCGGAATATTCTATTCTTGTCAAGGTTAAACGTGGAGGTTAATTCCTCCCACTGCTACCATAATATCAACACTCCCTCCTAGCTAGAGAGGTATTGAAAGCAATGGTCTAGAGCACAAACATACCATTCAATCGGTAGCATTATAATAGCCACAGATGATATCTCATTATTATATCACGAGCACCATCATCACTATCAGTGTCATATGATAGCATCAACTACATCATCTCTCGAAGCCATACTCCATCTGAGTAATTAGGCATCATGCTGAATAAGTCACTCACTCCACAGAGTGATACAAGAACCATTCTTCTAATACGGACATATGTCCTAGAAGAATAATTATTCCAACAGATGTTGGAAGTCATGCCATGGGATACAAGGACTATTCTTCTAATCCAGACATATGTCCTAGAAAAATAAATGTCATGGACCATTTTCCATCTGTAGAAAGTTTGTCCACCAACACACTGACTATCCATCTAGTTGATAATAATTTCCAACACTATTGATAGTCTACATGGCAATCAGAACAATGTCATTCAATAGAACACAACTGTGTCTATCCATAGTAGTACACAACTACTATCCAGTGGTACACAACCACACCAAGTAGTACACGGCTACTTAATCAGTGACACATAGTCAAAACCAGTGGAACACATCCATCACAGTAGCATACATCTATTGTCCAGAGACATACAGTCTCCATAGCAATCATATCATCTTATATCAACCTGCATAAAACAATATCATGATATAAACTGAGTCACTTAAGCCATTCTTCCACTCACATCTACCCTCAGAAGGTAAAACATCAGCCATGGGCTATCTGGACTATTCTTTTCAAGCATAGAAGAAAAATTGTCCCTAATTTATGAGCCTCTACCATTCACCTAACTGGATCATTTCTCCGGCACTAATCATAGTGCAACCTGGAGAGAATGAGTCTACCCTAGGGAATGCCTCTCCCTGATTGTTGAACCTGGACCATTCACCTAACTAGGCCATTCCTCTGACACTAATCATAGTACAACCTGGATAGAATGAGTATGCACTAGGGAATGAGTGTCTGGACCATTTCCTATGGAAATGACTATCCTGCACCAACCTCCAAAATGGACCATTCTTCAAAACTGCTCACAAATGTGAACTTCGAAAGAATGATTGCCCGACAAGGTGGACCATTCTACTTGACCACTACTTAGAGTGACTTCCAAGAAAAATGATTGTCCTAGACCATTCCCCCACACTGGCCACAAGGGGAATCATTGTCTATGGTACATCAACAATCTATCAGACCATTTTCATTACGAAAATGATTGTCCGATCTGGACCATTTTCCAAAATGGAAAATCCCTGCCCGTCATAAATCTCAAGCCACTTTCCAAACTAGAAAGGAATTGCTCATCCTGGACCATTTTTCAAACTAAAAAATGATTGTCCATAAATCAATAACATATAAGTGCTCCCTCCTAACCTGGGAGTAATCTCTTTCTTTTACAATAAGGAATTTGTTTCCACGAGCCCCGGCTTGTTTCTTGAGTATGCAAACTTTTCATGTTGGACAGAGGCTTTACCAAAATATCTATTATCTGCTCAACTGTGGAGATATATTGGAGAACCAATTCTTTTTTCTGGACTTCATCACAGAGAATATAATGCTTGATCTTAATGTACTTCGATCTTTCATGGAACACTGGTTTTCTCTAAAGGCTTCATATAGCTCTGATCATTACAATATATCATGGTCGAATTCAACACTTTTATTTCCTGCTAGCTCATAACATCGTGGCAAGGCTCAAACTGAAACATATCCAAGTAGAACTTATTATGTTATCATGAGAGTTTTCCATGGATTAGCAATCCATCATCCCAAACTTCTGAGTAACTATTCGGATACACCATCTATGTCATAGAAATTTTTCACCACGCTTTTGTTGTATATGAGATACTCTTCATCAGGTTGTTTGAATCCTACAAGGTTTTCTTATATCTGCATACAAGAGTCTCTTTCTGGTATAATCTTCTTTCTCACTTTCTTTATTGGGAATAACAGTCTTTTACATGTAAATTCCAATCCATGGATACTACAAGAGGTATATTTGGTTTACTAGAACAAGTTGTTGTCATAGTCTTCTCCCTCCTTCTGGAAGAGTCTCTGAATCTTGAAATGCTTCCATTCATAAGTCTTTTTCACATTTTATTACATACATTGTTCTTTATCATAACTTCCATTTCTTCTGCTTGATTGTTTCTTAGTGGGTTCAAACCAAGATGGTAGTCTTGTGATTCTCGGTATAATAACTAGTTGTTCTTGTTTTTCTTTATTGCTTGGAATCTTCATGTTCTTCCTCATGTCTCCCTTTAGCTCTTGGGTCCATGGGGTCTTCTATATGCCCTGAAGATTCCAGCTTCTTACTTTCATCATAGGATCATGGATGTAGATGGACAACCAAGGATACTTTAAGGATTCTTTTCGAAGAAGACTTCTTCTAGAGTCAAAATGAACATGTGTTGCTTATCATGGTTGCTACTTTCAATTGGAACATGGACAGATACTTCATAATCCTCAATGGATCATATCATTTCGGATTAGCTCCCTCCTAATCCTTGCTTCATGCATGAATGCATGCTCTTCTTTTGGAATTTTGTAATCATCTCCCTCCATCTAAGAGATTCCACGCTTCCCTCTGCATCCTTATTGCCTTCTGGAAAGTGTTACAAGTCTTTTTCTAATTTCCTCTTGATTGCCGACTTCTTTCTGTTTTGACTTTTTCTGGGTTTCTTCAAGTTTGATTCTGATTTTGACTTATCTTGCAGTTGTTACTTATGTAATAGCTTCCACGGGAATTGTTACCAAAGAATGTCAACATACTTCATCTTTTCATGTGTATTGCTTGACTTGTAGTCATCGTGATAGCAATCCTTGTCCTTTTATTCTTCCATAGGTATTGTTTCCCTTGAACATATTTTCTTCTAAGAAATAGATATACATGAAGTGTACAGGAACTATGTAAACATGGTATATACAAGAGGTTTGAATAATATTGTTACCTTGACTTAGAAGAAGAAGTTTGTTTTATCCTGCTTGACTTTATTTGAGGGTTCCCTTTCTTCGACAAATGTTGCTTCGTCTATTTCCTTCATTTTCTTTAACTCGGGAAAGTGGTTCCTGTAGTGACCATATTTTCGACAGTTGAAGCATTGTATCTTTGACATATCCTTTTCTTGATTTGGTTTCTTCCTTGAGCCAAATTTCTTCTTATTCTTGAAATTTTGAACTTTGTTGTGAAAGCTTGATCATCGTATTTCTTTTGGGACTTCTCTTTTGCGTTAATCCTTGATTTTTCTTGTGCACAACAAGTCCAAAGTTATTCAAATGTGGGATACTCATTTCTTATGTTAATTCTTGCGGCAAATGCATCTCATGTCTTAGGAAGACCATTGAGTACTATATTTACTAGTTCGTTCTCTGAAATGATTTCCTCAACAACTTGTAGTTGATCTCTTAACTGAGAGATTCTCACAAGGTATGATGCTATGATGTCATCATCACTCATTTTCATGTCACGAAACTCATTCCTTAGACTCAGTATGTGTCCAATGTTTCTGGCTGAGAAGAGATTAGTTAGGGCATCGTACATCTTCTTAGATGAGTCAAGATGAGACATGTAGGGTATCAAGTGGTCTTTTACGGAGTCCACTGTGATACTCATGGCATTGATGTCATTGTCTTTGAACTTCTCCATAACTGCAATGTTACGAGGTTCCCTCTCTTTTCCTTCTTCAAACCGTGGTTCCACGATCTTTCCTTTCACGATATTCAACACTTTATTCTTGGCAAGGATGAGATCAATCCTTGTCTTCCATGCTCTGAAATTAGAAGCTCCTTCTAACTTGTTTTTTGACTTCATAGAGTAAGTCATGACTACTTTGACTTTGACCAAAAACTCAAACTTGACGTCTTATCTTGCTAAGAGTACCAGGAGGTGCATTAGGCTACGATGCACTAGGCTATTCAGAAATTAGGTCAATCTCTTCACTTAAGGTGCCTCAACAACAGGGTTAGGGTTTTGTTGCTGTAACAAAAACTTTGACTGCAACTGTAACTGTAACTGAGCAAAAATCCTCCCAATCTATCTTCCAACGGTTAGACTTTCTGAAGATAGTGTGGGCCCATAACCTGTTTGAAAAGTGGGTGTGCTCGTTTAACCATAGACAATATAGCAATATTTTCACCCAACCATTGGCACAAATGCCACCCCTGAGCACCTTGACCTTGAAAGAGAAGAATTATGGTAGCTAATCAATAGCCAACCAAGGCTAATGCACCAAGCAAAGATAACCAATATTGATCAAAAGGTGCAACCCAAAAAGACCGAAATTGCAGGTTTGCAGTAACTGCAACTGCAGCTACCCTCTAGACCTGCACACTAGATTTCTTCAATGCGCTCTACTGAATTTCTGCAGTTGTGAGTTGTGTCTTTCAAATGAGCTCTAGCATCCTGTGTTTATACTGCTCCTCCTTAGTTCTCTAGGTCGACTTCTCATTCTAGAGGCTAAAAACTCAATATTAAATATTTCCTTTAGCTGACTTGTCTTCTAGGGTTATGTCCAATGCTTTAGGGTTTCTTCTTGCTTCTTGAAATATTCTATTCTTGGCAGGGTTACACGTGGAGGTTAATACCTCTTGCAACTACCATAATATCAACACTACCTCCTAGCTAGGGAGGTATTGAAAGCAATGGTCTTGAGCACAAACATACCATTCAATCGGTAGAATCATCATAGCCACACATGCTATAACATTATTAGATCACAAGCACCATCATCACTATCAGTATCATCTAATAGCATCAATTGCATCATCTCTCGAAGCCATACTCCATCTGAGTAATCAGGCATGATGTTGAATAAGTCACTCACTCCACAAAGGGATACAAGAACCATTCTTCTAATCTAGACATATGTCCTAGAATAATAACTATTACAACAAATACTGGAAGTCACGCCATGGGATGCAAGGACTATTCTTCTAATCCAGACATATGTCCTAGACGAATAAATGTCCTGGACCATTTTCCATCTGTAGAATGTATGTCCACCAGCACACTGACTATCCATCTAGCTGATAATAATTTCCAACACTACTGATAGTCTGCATGGATATCATAACAATGTCATTCAATAGAACACAACTGTGTCTATCCATAGTAGTACACAACTACTATCCAGTGGTACACAACCACACCAAGTAGCACACGACTACTTAATCAGTGACACATAATCGTAACCAGTGGAACACATCCATCACAGTAGCATACATCTACTGTCCATGGACATACAGTCTCCATAGCAATCATATCATCTGATATCAACCTGCATAAAACAATATCATGATATAAACTGAGTCATCTAAGCCATTCTTCCACTCACATCTTCCCTCAGAAGGTAAAACATCAGCCATGGGCTATCTAGACTATTCTTCTCAAGCATAGAAGAATAATTGTCCCTAATTTATGATCCTGGACCATTCACCTAACTGGGCCATTCCTCCGGCACTAATCATAGTGCAATCTGGAGAGAATGAGTCTGCCCTAGGGAATGCATGTCCCTGATTGCTCAACCTGGACCATTCACCTAACTGGGCCATTCCTCTGGCACTAATCATAGTGAAACCTGGATAGAATGAGTCTTCCCTAGGGAATGATTGTCTCAACCATTTCTTATGGAAATGACTGTCCTGCACCAACCTCCAAAACAAACCATTCTTCAAAATTGCTCACAACTATGAAATTCAAAAGAATGATTGCCCGGTGAGGCGAACCATTCTACTTCACCACTACTCAGAGTGATTGTCCTAGAACATTCCCCCACACTGGACACAAGGGGAATCATTGTCTATGGTACATCAACAATCTATCGAACCATTTTCATTACGAAAATGACTATCTGATCTTAGACCATTTTCCGAAGTGAAAAATGCATGTCCGTCAGAAATCTCAAACCACTTTCCAAACTGGAAAGGAACTGCTCATCCTAGATCATTTTTCAAACTAAAAAATGGTTGTCCATAAATCAATAACATATAAGTGCTCCCTCCCAACCTGGGAGTAATCTCTTCCTTTTTCAATAAGGAATTCATTTCCACGAGCCCCAACTTGTTTCTTGAGTATGCAAACTTTTCATCTTGGACAGAGGCTTTACCAAAATATTCGTTATCTACTCAACTGTGGAGATATATTGGAGAACCACTTCTCTTTTCTGTACTTCATCACAGAGAATATAATTCTTGATCACAATGTACTTCGATCTCTCATGGAACATTGGTTTTCTCTGAAGGCTTCATATAGCTCTAATCATTACAATAAATCATGGTCGAATTCAGCACTTTTGTTTCCTACTAGCTCATAACATCGTGGCAAGGCTCAAACTAAAACATATCCAAGTAACACTTCTTCTGTTATCATGAGAGTTTGTCATGGATTAGCAATTCGTCATCCCAGACTTCTGAGTAACTATTCTGATACACCATCTTTTTCATAGAAAGTTTTCACCATGCTTCTGTTGTATATGAGATACTCTTCATAAGGTTGTTTGAATCCATACAAGGTCTTCTTATATCTGCATACATGAGTCTCTTTCTGGTATAAGCTTCTATCTCACTTGCTTTATTGGGAAGAACAGTCTTTTACATGTAAATTCCAATCCATGGATACTACAAGAGGTATATCTGGTTTACTAGAACAAGTTGTTGTCATAGTCTTCTCCCTCCTTCTGGAAGAGTCTTTGAATCTTGCAATGCTTCAATTCATAAGTCTTTTTCACATTTTCTTACATACATTGTTCTTTATCATGACTTCCATTTCTTCTGCTTGATTGCTTCTTAGTGGGTTCAAACCAAGCTGGTAGTCTTGTGATTCTCGGTATAATAACTGGTTGTTCTTGTTTTTCTTTATTGCTTGGAATCTTCATGTTCTTCCTCATGTCTCCCTTTAGCTCTTGGGTCCATGGGGTCTTCTATATGCCCTGAAGATTCCAGTTTCTTCCTTTCATCATAGGATCATGGATGTAGATGGACAACCAAGGATACTTTAAGGCTTCTTTTCGAAGAAGACTTCTTCTAGAGTCAAACTGAACATGTGTTGTTTATCATGGTTGTTAGTTTCAATTGGAACATGGACAGATACTTCATAATCCTTAATGGATCATATCATTTAGGATTATCTCCCACCTAATCCTTGCTTCATGCATGAATGCATGCTCTTCTTTTGGAATTTTGTAATCATCTCCCTCCATCTAAGAGATTCCACGCTTCCCTCTACATCCTTATTGCCTTATGGAAAGTGTTACAAGTCTTTTTCTAATTTCCTCTTGATTGTTGACTTCTTTCTGTTTTGACTTCTTCTGGGTTTCTTCAAGTTTGATTATGATTTCGTCTTATCTTGCAGTTGTTACTTATGTAATAGCTTCCACGGAAATTGTTACCAAAGATTGTCGACATACTTCATCTTTTCATGTGTATTTCTTGACTTGTAGTCAACGTGATAGCAATCCTTATCATTTTATTCTTCCATAGGTATTGTTTTTTTTGAACATATTTTCTTCTAATAAATAGATATACATGATGTGTACAGGAACTATGTAAACATGGTATATACAAGATCTTTGAAGAATATTGTTACCTTGACTTAGAAGAAGAAGTTTTTATCCTGTTTGTTTCAACAACAGGGTTAGGGTTTCGTTGTTGCAAGAAAAACGTTGACTGCAACTACAATTGTAACTGAGCAAAAATCTTCCCAATCTATCTTCCAGCGGTTAGACTATCTGAAGATAGTGTGGGCCCATAACCTGTTAGAAAAGTGGGTGTGCTCGTTTAACCATAGACAATATAGCAATATTGTCACCCAACAATTGGCACAAATCCCACCCCCGAGCACCTTGACCTTGAAAGAGAAGAATCTCAATAGTTAATCAATAGCGAACCAAGGCTAATGCACCAAGCAAAGATAACTAAGACTGATCAAAAGGTGCAACCTAGAAAGACCGAAATTACAGGTTTGCAGTAACTGCAACTGCAGCTATACTCCATACTTGCGCACTAGATTTCTGCAATGCGCACTACTAAATTTCTGCAGTTGTGAGCTGTGTTTTTCAAATGAGCTCTGGCATCCTGTATTTATGATGCTCCTCCTTAGCTGTCTGGGCCGACTTCTCATTCTGGAGGCTAAAAACTCAATATTAAATATTTCCTTTAGTGGACTTGTCTTCTAGGGTTATGTCCAATGCTTTAGGGTTTTTTCTTGTTTCTCGGAATATTCTATTCTTGTCAGGGTTACATGTGGAGGTTAATACCTCACGCAGCTACGATAATATCAACACTCCCTATGTAGGTCACATCTACTCTCACTCTCCAGAAGCTAGTAAAATTCAAAGGAGAATCGCTAGTGAAATATCTTCGTCACCTTGTTCCCTTCTCATTAGACTTTGATATCCCATGGGAATACTTTGACGGGGCCAACCAAGGGCCCCTGCCGAGATGTGGAGTGGGGGTGGTTCTGTCCATCAACCAAAATCAGTACATTCGCATCCGGTACGCATCGAGTACAGGTTCCAATAATAAGGCAGAATTCATAGCTCTTTGGACATTGTTGGAGACAGCAAAAGGAAAGGATATTCAAAAACTGCAAGCTTTGGACGATTCCAAACTAGTTATTGATTGGGCAATAAATAAAAACGAGGTACAAAACATCAGTTTGGCCACAATCATGAGAGACATCAAGTTTGCCTTTCAGTCTTTTCAATGGTTATCTTTCCATCACATTTTAAGAGAGCTCAATACCAAGGCAGATGAGCTTTCTAAAGAAGCTCTGCAACTACAACCAGGTGCCTTCGGTTACTACGAATACTACAACGAAGTAGAAACTGAAGCAATGGAATTTTGTCTTTGATCAGATCTCATGTCAAAAAATTGTATGAATTGGTAATGTTTCGAGTATGAATAGTATAGTCTTTATGTAATAGGCAAGGCTATAAGTATTTTGTTGCTCGATGAGATCGATCAACAATTGTTTTGTCTAGAACGGAAAAGTCGGGAAAAGTATTTTTGAACAGATAAAAACGTGTATATTCCTCTTTTTACAAATACAAAAGTTTTTCTAGAGGAAAAAAAAAAGTTAGTAACTAACTAAGATAAGTAAACTAATTACACGAGTAAGAAAAAATATATATAAATATAAATTACTAACTCATGTAATTAGTTTACTTGTCTTTGTTTTTATATAAGTAAACTAATTACATGAGTTAGTAATATATATATATATATATATATATAGTAGTGAGCAAACTAATTATATAAGTAAACCAGCTATAACATCTAACTAGAACAACACTTAATAAGCATAAACTTAAATACAACATCAAATAAACAAAACTTTAAAATCAAAGAATTGATTTTAAATTGAAAAACAAAAATCCGAGCATCTGATATAGTTGGTGGAAATAATCAAGACTAACATACATAATGAAAATATTAACAAAACTAATATATATTATAAATAACAACAATTCTCTCAATGACTTATTTTCCCCAGAGAATGATTGAAACATAGACAAATAAATGCAAAGTCACCATATTGCAAGTCCTACAAAATCGTCTTTACAAACTAGAAATATTGAAGTTCATAGTCTTGTAATCCATAAGTAAAACTTCTAAAATCTTTAAAAAATGTAAAAATACCTAGAATAGCAATTTTGTAATCTATAAACAAAACCCCCTAAATCTTTTAAAAATGTCAACATACCCAGAATAATGATCTCCTAATCCATAAATAAAACCTCTAAAATCTCTTAAAAAATGCCAACATACCCAAGATAATGCACAATTTCTAAGGCATCCAATATTTTATTTGCTTCTTAGAGAGGTTGGCATGCTTTTAAAGTGTGCACTCTTTTTGGTTGGTTCAACATCTTTATGACATGGCATATGGAGGAGTATTTTGTTGATAAGTTCTAACCACCTTGGCACATTCTCCTAGGGCACGCCTCATTGGAGAGTATATTATTAATTGTGGGTGGTTGAGGTAGTTGCATGACACACTTTTCTAGGGAAAACCTTTCCTAAGGACTCTCTTATCTATATTGCATGGGTATTTCAGCTACACTTGGCATCTTTTTGACCTTCTTCAAGAGCACTCTCACTACTTTGACTTGGCACATATATTATTTTATTTGAGATAGTTATTGAGGGAATTTATAAGGAGGCGTGTGGCATACTTGGAGGACCACACATGTGGCTTTTGCATGCATACCACTTGGTCTTCTTTCTATTCTTGGGAGATTCTTTTTGGAGGGCACACAAGTTGAAGGTTTCTTTCTTTCTATTTTTGGAAATTGTCTTGGAGGGCACACTCGTGGAAACTTCTACTTTTTATTTTGGAGTTTGACCATGTCATATCTTGTGGAGCGCTCCAACTACTTGGCAACTTTCACATTCATCCATATAGTCAATTACCTTGGCATTAACACATGTGGATTGGTTGCATGCATCTTGTGGACCTCTTGCTATTTTTGGAGGTTGTTGTGGAGCATTCTCCTTGGAGGATTATTATATTGTTTATTCTCTCATGCATCTTGTAGGGCACACTAGGTGAGTTCTCCTAGGTGGACCTTGGAGCACATCCTCCTATGTGGAGAATTATTTTATTATATTTTGTATGCATGTAATCTTAGAGGATGAATTTCACGTGGACCTTTTGCATGTTGACCTAGATCTCATGCATTTTTCATCATACACCCTCTTAGGAGACATTTCATGCAACTTCACTAATATTTTTGGATAAGGGCAAGTTGTCCTTGAGAGGCTTTTGTCCACATGATGTGACATAGTCAACCATGAATTGAGGAGAGATCTAACTACAATATTTTACTATTTGTTTGACTTGTCATGGAGTTTGAAGGATAATGTTTTTTATCATGTGAGATAGGAGATTCACTCTATAAAGGGGAGCTCTCTCTCCATTGTAATGGTTGTTGGGATTTTGGGGCTTGAGTAACTCTCCCCTTGGACTTCATTTGTATTTTGCATGTTTGGAGCCTAATGGGAGATTGGAGGTATAGCGTTTTTATGTGAAGCTTTCTTTTGTGCAATTTAATTTACTTGTATTGATGATATGTGTTGGAGATATTACACACTCACCTATAATTATTTTCTTAAGTTTTACAGTCCAATGTTGAGAACTCTTCTTTAGAGAATAGTCCCCTACAAAATAGGATGTTTCTCTTCAGTTTAAAGTCTGTTACACTTAGTTAGACTAGTGAAAGTCGTGACTCAATTAACTGATAATTGTATGGATCAGTTAACTAGGACTAGGTGGCAGTTCACTCCAGTGTCTGTCAGTGAGTGTCTAGATCTCTCTAGATCATTACTATGGCGCATTCGTTACTCATGTAGCATATATCTATTGTAAATTATTCACCTTTTGTGTGTGGAATATGGTTAATGAGAATTTTTCCATTCTTTCTCTCATGTTTTTTTTTTTTCTCATATTTTCTCTGCAAATTATGTATGTCATTTGCTAGCTAGATCTATTATGTGCATGTTCAACACATTTACATGGTATCAGAGCCGACAGACTGCTAGGGAAAAAACACACCAAATTAATTTTGCATGTACTGAAGATTGAAGAACGCAAAAAAAATGGATTATTCGCCAGCAATACTTCTCACGCCTCATAACTATTTGGATTGGAAGCCAAAAAATCTACTTCAGCTCAGATGCAAAGGCTTGTACCAAATAACTATGGCTATGTAAGTATAGCATGATTCCACCGATGAGAAAAACGACTTTCTCAATAGACAAGATATGGCCATAGGATGTATTTGCTTGTCTATTTCTCCTGAAATTCTCCACCAAGTATATGATGTATCACAAGACTCAACTCCAAACCAATTATGGACTAGATTGGAGGTTATATTTGGTAATAAAGAATATTGCATGCAAAAGGTTGAACAGATAGAGCCAAAAGAAAAGCCATCAAAAGATCAAGCATTTTATTCTGAAGAGTCTTCTACACAAGCATCTGCACAAATTTGTATTTCATTAATTGCAGATGATGTCTACTCAATTTCAGATTTGTTTTCTGAATTTCATGTGGAAGATATATTGCATGCATCTCATGAGTCACATACAGACACTTTTCCATGCACCATGCATGCATCTCATGAGCAACATGCATGCATCTCAGGAGACAAAAAGGGGTCCGCGCACATCAAATTCAATTATGATATTTTCTGGAAAAAAAATTGCAGAAACAAATTGGATATTTGAATCTCTCAAA
>SNQJ01S0001789.1:0-11446 GCA_010110895.2 Picea sitchensis | reverse complement strand
AGAAAGTGAAGTTATGATCATTTTAAAATCAACAAAATTTCAACGATTTTTTTCCGAAAACAATGGCATGGTTTTCAAAATTTCATCCAAACTTTATTTGGATCTTCTTCATTACAAAAAGAGAAAGTGGATATGTGTGGACATCTCAATGGTGCATCTACTTCATCAAATCTGTGCAGACATCTACATCTTCAACAAAATATTCAATGAGCACAAACTTGCACAGTTGCGAGGTCTTCTTAGAGTGAAAGACAAGGCTTCTTTGCGATTGTTTTTTGTTCCTTCTCATTTTTTTTATGCATTGTAATTTGAGGGGGGGAGGGGGTTTCCCATGAGGTTTTTTTTTTTTNGCCTTGGTTGTCGGAACCCATTCATCATGTACACCCTAGTAGTGTTCAGGGGGGGGTGTTTGAGATATTACACACTCACCTATAATTATTTTCCTAAGTTTTACAGTCCAATGTTGAAAACTCTTCCTTAGAGAATATTCCCCTACAAAATAGTATGTTCCTCTTCAGTTTAGAGTCAATTACACTCAGTTACACTTAGTTAGACTAGTGGAAGTCGGGTCTCAGTTAACTGATGATTGCATGGATCAGTTAACTAGGACTATGTGGCAGTTCACTCCAGTGTCTGTCAGTGAGTGTCTAGATCTCTCTAGATCACTACTATGGCGCATTTGTTATTCATGTAGCCTATATCTATTGTAAATTATTCATCGTTTGTGTGTGGAATACGGTTAATGAGAATTCTTCCATTATTTCTCTCCTGGTTCTTTTTTCTCATATTTTCTCTATAAATTGTGTATGTCATTTGCTAGTTAGATCTATTATGTGCAAGTTCAACACATTTACAATATGAAAATCTTGTAATGAACCATGATTCGTTGGGATAATGTAATGTGAGGATTTAACCCCATTTACTATTGTTGTTATTGTATCTAGCTACATATAATAAACAAAATTGTTGTCAGCGTTGATATGGCATCACTTTCATATCAACATCCTGAATAGCACACATAGTGTTCCAAGGACATTTTTGCAATGGAAATCAGCAAGCTAAGGCTGATTTGTGGCATGTATAGCAGTGCCTATTTCTTTACACTTTCATGCACTTGCACTCTTTAATTTATACTCTCTTGACTCCATTTGCCCAAGGTGTGACTAAGCACTTGGTCTTGAGATTTTCCTTTATCTTTCCCTTCTCACACAACTCATTAATCCATTATACTACTACTACCTATTTGCTTAGGCTAATTCTTCATGAAATCACCTTGTGCCTCCACCCTATAGCCTTAGTGATCCTACCTTTTAGGGAAGCCCCCCTTGAATTGGAGAAGAGCCAACCAAAAGAAAGAGGAAGAACAGGTAACCTTCCTGAGTTGCACAAAACTAGCCCCTTGATACTTGGGAATTTACATCACGTGGGGGGTGCTAGATTTTGTTGTAACAAATTCCATCCTAGAAATGACTATTACATGTTGCACCATTAGACAAGTGTTTCCAATAAGACGTTGAAGGTGAGATTCAACAAAGCAATCGATCAAGTCTTGAGTAAAGGTCCTGACTAGCAACGTAAGAACTTTTGGAGAAGCAAGATTTGTTTAACAGGATAATAACCCAAAAATGAATCCCTAGGGCTAAATTGTTGAAAATGTTAGAAACAAGTAAACATACAACAAATAGGAGCAAGAAAAGTGATGTCAAGCTCAACGAATGTGAAGTTTCCAAATATCATGAGGCCATCTCTTAAGTACATGAACATACAATTTTCTAGGTGCACGAAAATCAAACCACCTCCTCCAACCAGCAACACCCCTTGTTGTACGATGTTGTGACACATGTTTCCCTATGTTGTAGAAGCAAAATGTGATAAACGATTTCTTGATATTAGGTGTGTACCTGTTTCACTATGTTGTAGAAACAAAATGCGATAAATGATTTCTTGATATTAGATGTATTAGAAAACCCATCCCCAAAAGAGGTTGTTGGTAGAGACCCTATATATGCACTGCAACAATTGACAAATAAAAATTACCAATCAAGATGGAAAGAAAGCTATCTAATTGTGTCCTTAGACCTATCCAATTGTGTACGATGTTGTGACACCTGTTTCCCTATGTTGTAGAAACAAAATGCGATAAACAATTTCTTGATATTAAGTGTGTACTTGTTTCCCTATGTTGTAGAAACAAAATTCGATAAACGCTTTCTTGATATTATGTGTATTAGAAAACCCATCCCAAAACAAGTTATTGGTAGAGACCCTATATATGCACTGCAACAATTGACAAATAAAAATTACCAATCAAGATGGAAAGAAAGCCATCTAATTGTGTCCTTAGACCTATCCAATATCCAGCGATTGATATTAGTATATAATATTCAAGAAACAACACTGAATAATCAACTCTGTATCTAAGAAATAACTCTTCCCTTGCTTCAATCTGGTTTGGCGTAGATTAAATCCACCTATTAGTTTAAGTAATATGGTTGCAAGAAAAAGCAAACTCCTGAACTTTATGATACCAAGAAATGTTGAAAGTAAATTTGATAAAATCTTGCCCATTTTATGCATATCTTCAAATTATGGAACCTACGCATAACGCTAATCTTGGCTATGAGATTTTTGGTATTAAAATAAAATATTTTGAATCAACTGATCTGAGTGTAACAAATTCAAATCATGTTTCGCTTTTCCTTTGAATAAAAATTTGTTGGTTCCCTCCATAGTACAAAAGAAAGTCTGCAAAATCTTAAACCATAACAAATATATTGCCGGTTTGATAAAGAAGAATGATATGAGCTCCCTTGGTACCTCATTTATCTATCAGTACTTCTCATTCATTTCGACTGTTTTTATCAAAAGTGGAAAGAAATCTGTGCTATATACATTCATAGTTTTGGGGTGCAAAAGTGACTTTGGAAACTTTTTTAATGGGTTATGGGCAATAACCCTATACGTCAGCTAATACAAAAATCCCAACGCAGTTTAAAAAATCGAAACATCTTAATGAAGCCAGAATGGACTGCCAAAACCTGTTCAGCAAAAATAAACTTCTTTGAATTGCTAACATTCAAATGGAAACATTAACAAGATAATTCAATGTCTATACTATAGTCAATTTTGGACAATTAGTCTCTGGAATCTTCGACCACAACATCTGSAATATCTAGCGAGGTCGGAGCACACGCTGTACAATCCATAAGAAAGATTTAAATATCAGAGAATTTACAAATAACCAGCARAAAAATAAAAGCATTCAAAGCATTTTCCTAATTAATTTTATCCCTAAAAAGGTATTCATAAAAAGCCAAAAAAGGTCATTTAAATCATCTCACCAGTTTGAGTTTATATGCCAKATTATCTAAAGTCCATATAGATGCAAAAATACATGTATACTTACTCGTGCACCACGATCTACTGGAGTAGGTTGGCTATTTCCATCTGACACTTGCTCATCTCCAGTATCATGTTTATAGAAAGTTTGAAGAGCTCTCACTATAAATGGCCGCACTAGATTAACCTCCATAGCAGAAAGGTTTTTTAGCTGCCAATGTTTCCAATTTTTTAATTCAAGGTGTGTGACACTGGAAAGCATTAGCTTATTTTACTCTAATCGTTCCAGCATATATTAAGAATATCTTCATATTACAAAAACTTTACCTTCACTGCATGAGTTCTAGAGTCAAGTGACTCTAAGCCAGTCTCAACCTTGTGGAACCTGACATCCCTTATATCCTCTATTAAAGACCTCACCTACAACAAGGTTGAAATTGGAAACATGCATTCAAAGTTCAAACCACTCTTAGCAAAAGCAATTTGTAAGAATATATTATTATTTAAAAGATGATAACAAAAGTAACCTCAAAGAATACTTACAAGATAAATGTCTGGTATGTCATCACGTGCGCTAAAATTAATCAATAAGCCAATTGTTTAAAAAAGAGGTTAGATATTACAGCTGGAAAAGAATAGCTCTCCACAACGTTCCTTGAATCAACACAAAAGACTCAAAAGGCATTAAAAACAATGGCAATACGGGCGTTGCTAGAAATACATACTAGTCGAAAAGCAACCTCGATATCTCCACATAATGGAATGGCAGTGGTTGAAATTCTCTTGGGGCTTCACGCTCAGCATCAAGAACTTCTGTCAATCTCTCTGTATAAGCACTTAATTAATTGTTTTCACGCATTTAAACACTTAAAAGGAATCCAGAATGCTATAGATCATGAATAACAATTAAAACATCTCCCAAAGAAGAGCCAAGACTGTGTTTCAAATGTATTATCTTGTTACAAGATAACTAATACAAAGAGCAGAGACAGATGCATAAATTTCAAAACAAAAAATATTCAAGGCCTCAGTTACAAGGGGTGTCAGTGTAGATGTTTAGTTGGTAATATGCAGGAGGCTACCGGTGGGAAGATGGAGCAGCCGCTAGGGTTCGGTTCAGCACCACCATTGATGGCAAGAAGCCACGGCAACAGATTTTTGCAGTGATTTTCCTCCCAGACTCTCTTGCTTCATCTTGTCTACAAATGTTGATGGGGTTCTCTTGTGGTTCATGGTTTATTCAGTTATGTAGTTGTCTGTCCTCATTTGTTTGGTTGTCTTTCTTTCTTTCTAAGAGATGGTGGCTTACTCTGTAGATCTATTATTTGCCATCACATCGGTCTCTGGTGTTTATATTCTCCTGTTTTCTTGGCCCGGGGCTGGCAAGAGCTCTCTTTATTTTTCATTTTCCTGTTTGGTGGTGCTAGGCATTTCCTTCTCCATGGCTGTGATGCTAAGGACCCACTTATGTTCCCATGGAGTCCGTTGATTTTTCAGCATCAAACGTGGAATCTCTTGCTTCTATGCCAAAAAAAGGGGCGGCCGGAAATTGCTGCCCATTCCTGCCCAATTTGGGGTTTTTTTGCCAACGAAGGCCCCAATGATTGTATTAAATCAGCAGTCTCTGGAGGGTTATATCGAAAATTCATTGAAAACAGCTCAGATATGTCATTTCATGGGTTTGTGGCCTTTGGTTGAGTCAACTGCCAAATGGATCCAAGCTAACTGGACGCTCCAGAGTGGAGTGGCTTTAAAGCTCTTACCTCCGGGATATTTCGTACTGTTCTTCTCGAATCCTGAGGATAGAGAATCAGTCTATGACGGAGGCCTATGGATGATGGACAGAATTGGTATTTTCATAAAGATTCTACTTCCGTCCTGGTGCAGGGGAGACTTCACGGTTTACCCCTTGAATTATGGCATAAACCAGTCAATTCTCAAATTGGGAATTCAATGGGATCATTTCTGATGGTCCAAGTCTACCCTACAGTGATCTAATCTCGCATATGCCCAAGGCAGTGTGGACTTGACTCTTCACAAATCCCAATGTGTTTTCTCTCTTCACAAATGCCAATGTGTTTTCTCAACATGTGTGCCAAAGGGGAAGTACTAACTTAAGTTGAGTAATTCATGGACATAAAGTTATGTTCCCTAGTGAATAATTAGGAATAAAACTAAGGGAATTTAATTTTAATGGAATATTATTACATTTAAACAGTACTAACTTAAGTTGAGTAATTCATGGACATAAAGCTATGTTCTCCAGTGAATAATTAGGAATAAAACTTAGGGAATTTAGCTTTAATGGAATATTATTACATTTAAACATTAATAGACTATGTCAAAGACAGTGTGGACGTGAATCTTCACAAACCCCAATCTGTTTCCTCAACATGTGTGCCAAAGGGGAATTACCAACTTAAGTTGTGTAACTCATGGACATAAAGTTATGTTCCCTAGTGAATAATTAGGAATAAAACTTAGGGAATTTAGCCTTGTGCCAAAGAGGAATTATTAACTTAAGTTGCTTAATTCATGGACATAAAGTTATTTTCCCTAGTGAATAATTAGGAATAAAACTTAGGGAATTTAGCCTCGATGGAGAATTATTACATTTAAACATTAATAGGCTAGTATTTAGGCATTTCGTAAAATTTTAGGATTTTAAATTTTAATTAAAATATCTCAAACCAGTTAGGTGCATTCACAAAAAGTGAAATATAAGAAATTAAGAATTGAGGGGTTATTATAAGACAAGATTTTTAGAGAATTTAAGCAAATTATGCCATGCACCTCCTAGGAAATGGAATGAAGTGGAATGTAAGTGTTGATGTGGATTTGAAATATAAGAAATAAAGAATTGAGGGGTTATTATAAGACAAGACTTTTAGAGAATTTAAGCAAATTATGCCATGCACCTCTTAGGAAATGGAATGAAGTGGAATGTAAGTGTTGATGTGGATTTTACCTTGGGAGATGTGATGTGATACACAAATTACCTAGGCAAACTAACTGATGAAATGTGGTGAAATGTAAATGTGAAGTGGGTTTCACCTAGATACAAAGTGAATATGTGTCAAGACAAAAAGATGTGATGTAATATGAATGAAATTAGGCTAACTAGGCAAGTACACTACCATGCTAGAGAAAACGAACCAACCATGCAACACAAATGGAAGTGACAAGAACATGACCATGTAGTCTCCATGATACACCACTAAAGCAAACTCTTCCAACATCCCAACATTTGAAAGGCGAGGATCATGATACCAAATTGAAAAAAAATCTCACTCATGTGATCAAAAATCACATGCGCAACCCCATGCAATATAGGTGGTAACAAGGAGCATGGCGGGAGCCCCAATGGATACTATGTAGCCTCAAAGTATGCAAGACAAACAAATCAAGGAATTCCAATCTAAGACAAGTCTGACAGTTACAACTCTGGCATAACTGATATTTGGGACAATTAGCCTTCCAAGGGGGGCATAAATACAGGAAAGAATGCATTGTTAATAGTTCATTCAAGAGTTAGTAGGCTAGTACGTAGAAGAGCGATGTCAGCGAGAGAATTTAAAGAGATTTAGGCACCAATCAATGGTTCTAGAGGAGCCAAGAATTGGAAAGCCAATGAGAAGCAGAGAAGAGGTCAAATTCCCATTGTACCATTTGAGTTATTTGCACAATGAAGAAGCTCAAAGAGCACCTTTGCAATTGGATTGTCCTAAAATTCTACAAAGAGCCAAGCAATCCATTTCAAGCTAGAGTATTCCCACATTGGGTTTCTTCCAGATAAATCTCTATGTCTATTGTTTGTGATTGTTATTCTATTTGCACTAAGTTCTTTGCAAATTAAATTAACTAAATCCTTCAAGTAAAAATTATAGGGCTTGTTTTGATGAATCATGTCAGTGATAGGCCGAGTGATTGCAAATAAATATTTTTGGAAAATCCTACTCTATGTCCAAATATCTGTTTGATGAGGCAGTTAGTGACCTACAAAACAAATTTGCCTAATCAACAAATAGGCTAGCAGAGCAACCCATATAAGAAATAACTTGAAGTGTTGAAGATAGAAGTCCACCAAAATGGCTTCCATGAATGCAAAGAAAAGAAAGTGACTCTGAAGGAATTCACTCGACCTCATTGAAAAAGATCTTATTAGAGTGTAAATGGAAATAGAGCTTGTTATGGCACAAGTTTTAGGTTGGGGAAAGCTCGACCCAACCAAGGAACAAATGCTACAACTATGGGAATTCTACACCCAATGTCACCGCGATGTAGGTCTCACACTTCAAGGGTGACTAGGTCACTCTAGGGAGGCGATCCCGGTGACCCTAGGGGGATTGAAACGGAGATGGAAGGAAGTGGAAAAGAAGCCCCTAGAGGTCAAGTCTAGATGGAAAGAAAGGTAGGGAGAGATGCCTTGCAAGTTAAGTAATGACTGCCCACAAGTACAGTGTTCTTCCGGATGAGTGTATCTGCCCGAGACACAAGAAAAAACACTTTGCAACAGTATACATTACTTGGATCAGCAAGTTAAGCTTCTTGTCCTTAATTTGCAGCAGTAGATAACAGTATATATCAGCAAATAAAAGATACTAGAAGCTGCTCAATAAGTGCTAGATATCAAGTAGAAAATACAAGAGAAAGACTAGCTAAACTCAAGATGAAAAGACAAAATTCTAGCACAAAAGATAAGGTTGTTGTAAACACTTGTCTGCAGTGAATTATATCAGCCTTATGGCTGTAACATTCAATGTATTACAGCAAGAAAAACAGCCACTGGAATCCTCTCAAAAGTTGCCAAAAAGTGCACTAGGACAAGTAGAGTAAGTGTACAAACTTTGAGCAAAAACCAATGGTTGAATAAAGAGTTATTTAAGCAAGTAGGTTGGGGTTTCTACAGCCCTAATGGCTGAAGATGCAATTTTGTAACAGCAGCAATAAGTAGCCCTTAGATGAGGACGCCCTAGTGGTTGTGAGGTGTCCAAGACACAAGGAAAACAATCCACTTAGCAAGAAGCAAAAATGACCTAAATTCACGTTTCCCAATGCAATAATTTTATATATCCAATGCAACAAATCAATGACTAGTGCCTTTACTATTGGGTTAATAGAGTCACAAGGAGCTTAAAGAAGCTACCTCCTTGGAGGTGTAAGCCCTTTTACTTCCCAAGGCAAGTTTCTCTAAGCTAGAGTTTAAGCTAAGAGGGTGTATGCCCTTATACTTCTCTTAGCAAACCCTTAATCAATGAGATGAAGCAAGCAAAAATGGTGAAGACTATAGTGGGGGTGTATGCCCTTATAGTCCCCACCTAGCTCCTAGCATAAAACAACTTGACTTGAAATAAATGATAGCAAGAGAGTAAAAACCATACCAATATCAAGAGAAATGCTAAGACAATTCACCATAAGAGCTAGAAAGCATCATCCAAAGCTAGCGCTAGGCCTTCTTCCATCAACCATTCATAAAATCAGCCATACACAAGAGCTAAAATAGCCAAGGAGGCTGAAAATTTCAGACCAAAACCTCTTGTGAGAGGAAAGTTATGATTTGAAATGAGGTCTTATGACTCTATTTATACAAAAATTAGCCAGCATGGCTTGTCCACAAAACAAGGACTAAAACACAAGATTAGGGGTCAACAACCCTAATCTTGCCCCCTTAACACTAATATTAAACAATTCACTTAAAATTTCATCTTTTGCACAAATTAAACCCTAATCTAGGATGACATCACCCCTTTAGGGGACGTTTTGCCACTTTGAGGAGGTCATTGGTGTTGGAGAAGCATGGAAGGGCCTCCCAAGGCCATGTGTCAAGCATCTAGGTGATCTCATCTTGGTGAAAACCCTTCTTCTCCTCAAACGTCCAAGTGAAAATGAGTGGCACCTCACCACCAAGCCCAACCCCCCAACATCATGACATCATGCACAAAAGTGAGATGTTTTGCCCCTCCTGGGCAAATCATTTGGCAAACAATAGGTGGGCTAGGTCGTCCAAGTCATCATCAAGGCCATCCAAGTCATCTCTCTCTCATCTGGCGTGCGGGCCCTGTTATTGCGCAATTTGTACTTTGATAGTAAAGAAGGTAAAATGGAAAGCAAATTGGCAAAACGGGAGACTAATCCTATCACTGTCACCTTAATAGGAAATCTCTTTCTATTTAGGGTGGTAGGCCCAGGGGAGACGTCCTCGGTGACCTGAGGTTTTGAGAAGGCAAAGGATAAAAGGCTAGGTAAAGGTCCCCTCTCACAAGTCACCACCAATCAGAAAGTCTGGTTTAAATAACCAACAAAGAGATAATATACCAGAAGTGTACCTGCCCGAAACAAAGCAACAGAAAAACTATATATTTGCAAGAGCACTTGCTGGTTAGCACTTCATAAATACCGTTGACTTTCTCAAATAAGGCAAATTTGTTGAATATGATGAAGTAAACAGAAATATTATAACAACAATGATTATAGAGCAATACTTCACATAAAATGTCTTAAAACTAGCTTCAAAATGACTAAAAACCATTAACCATTGAAATCACATCATTAGCGTTTGATAGAAGCATATAAGACAAACTATAATTCAGCCTTTACAATTGCTTTATGAGCTTTTAATGTTGCATTAAATGGTTGCAACTTACTTTAGTAACAACAACAAGTAGGTTAGTAGATCAATCTAATCTAGGGTTAGAAGGTGTTAGTAGGTTGTTCAAAGAATAGGTTTTGAAGGTTGTTTGATCAAAATACTCAAAGGAGGTCTCAGACTAGTGCTTGCTTAGGGCAAATGGAGTCAATAAAGTGGTTGCAAATGTTGATGGAGCAAAATGATAATAGGAGAGCCAAAGCCAAGAGGAGTAGATGGATGAAGTGTTGGTAAGACAAGGCTTCAACCACCAAACCCTAGGGGAAAATGACTACTAAGGTGTAGGTAACCCTAGGCCTTAGTAGATTTTCCTCCCTCTTTAACTCAAAGAATGAAGCAAGTGACGGCTAAGATGAAACAATAAGTGCTAGGGTGTTGCAATGGCAAGGCCCTAGCGATGGCTTCAAGAAAAACGACTCCTTGGCACAATCTAGTAGGTGGATAGCAAATTGAGATAAGGACAATAACATGTGCTTGATCTCCTAGGGTTTAGGCTAGCAATTTCATAATCTTGAGCAAAATGCAAAGTAAAAATACTATAACCATTCAAAAGAAAGAAGAATTGCAGAATTTTACTTACATTCACCAAGAATAATCTAGCACATCACCTAGTTGTAGACTTTCCACCAAGAAAAATGCCAAAAACACCAAAAATAGCCTTCCTTCAACAAGTACGCACTAAATTTCAATCATGAAACCCTAATTAGGGCGCAAATTTCAGACCTCACAAGTGTGAGTGAAAGATGATGAAAAATAAGAGGCAATTTCCCCTTATTTATATAATACCAAAGACCAAAATTAGGTCAAAAAAGCTGACATGGCCAGTTACAAATAATAACCAATTTTTACATTAAATGTCATAATTAAACCCTAAATCAAGCTGCTAAGGTGACGTCATGCCCATTTAGGGTGACGTTAGACCCATTTTGGGCAACGTTGGCCTCCTGGAGCAAAACATTAGGCCTTCTTGGGCCTCAGGAGCCTGCCACACGTGCCACTTGGCACACAACTGCCTCCAAAACCTCCCAAAACGTTGGATGATGTCATGGGTGACCCGGGTGACGTCATGGGCCTTCCAAGGCCTTCATCATGATGGAAAGGGAACAACCCCCTGAGTCTAGGCCTGCCAGGCTACCCCCAGTAAAACGTCCTCCTCTCTCTCTGATGCAATCCTTTGATCTGTCTCTGCCCCCTGCTGGGGTCTCAGCATCCATTTGGTGGGCTTTTAGCCCCATGGAGGTCTGAACTAATCATCTCCCCATGTGTACCTGTCCATCGAGGTACCTGTCCATCGAGTGTGGTCCTGCAACATCAACAAATACGCCCTCCATGGGCTCATAAGTCACAGGGATCATAGCAATGTCAATCACATCTAATCATCAAGTTTATTAAACATGTGCATAAAACCCCCTTTACCCGGACAAGTGCTCAAAGACATTATACTAATCTACAAGCCAAGTT
>SNQJ01S0001788.1:65715-116335 GCA_010110895.2 Picea sitchensis | reverse complement strand
CAAAGAACCCTCGCACATGGGATGAGAGCCTTCCATATGTCCAACATAGCTACAATCAAGCTCTGCATAGCTCAACCAGCCACAACCACTTTCAAGTAGGGTTGGGATTCCAACCATTGGGTCCCATAGATGTTGCAATTCCCCTTGCAGTCACCTCGACCAACTCATCTCCTGCTCCAAATGAAGTTGACAAAGCCAACCGATTCATTGAGTGGATCCAACACATCCGCCAATAGGTTCAGGATATCCTACATAAGTCTAATGACGAGTACAAACAATGCCATGATCAACATCGGGTGCCACATAAGTTCCAAGTGGGCGACAAAGTTTGGTTGCACTTGCAGAAAGAATTCCTTACAAAACCCCATCAGAAGATTTGCCCACTCCATTATGGGCCATACACTATCATCAAGTCCATGGAGGATAATTCTTTTGAGCTCAACATTCCTCCTTTCCTTGTCCTGCAACCAGTGTTCAACATGGATCTTCTTCGCCCTTATTTCCCACCATTATTGGACACCTCAGAAGTAGAAGAACAACTGAAACCAATAGAGCTCAACCCCGATTGCATACAATAGGCATCCAATGATCATATTGTGGACACACAGATCAAGGGCACTCGACAACAAAGGATCCAACTTTATCGAGTCGACAAAGCAGGGCAACTCCTGCACCAAGGCAAGTGGCTCACCCGGGGCCAAGTTCAACAGAAATTTCCTCATCTAATGGGGGACCTCAACACAATGGATACCATTTATTCCTAAGGAGGTAGGATTGATCTAGATGGATATCGGTTTCCACCCAACTTTTCCAACTAGCTCAAAACAATTTTCTGACAATTTTGGCAATTTACTATTTTTAGCAGTTTTAACTTTCGAGGCCATTTTGAGGGCCTAAATGAAGTTTTTTTTGGGATCGATCTCCTCAATGAGATTAGATGGAATTATTGAGCCCCCAAAATTAATCTCCTTGACGATACCTTTCCAACAGGCTATCACACTCCTAAAACAGAGATCATATGCAAAAGTTACGACCCCGGGAAGTTGATGTACTAACTTACCCAAATGGGGCCCACATGACTTTTGACGCTTCATCTCCTAGGGTTAGGTTTTGGATGTCTAGGGTTTTTGGAATTCTTTTTTATTGTAAAAAGGCCTTCAGAGCCTCATTGTAATTTTCTTCTTGCGAATGAGCGCATCTGTCACATCTCTTCTCAGAGATAAGCCGCCACCATTCCAACAAGCTTGTTTTCGCTGCATTTTACAGTTTCAACTTATTTCATTATTGAATAGAAAACCAATTTTACTGTAACTCTATTATTTTGTGCTAAGAATCTGTTAATAATCTATCTTCATTTCGTTCTTCTCATAAAATCCGGATCAGTGAGATATTTGGTCCTTAAGAGAAACAAGCTCGAGACCCAACTCTTTGTACCCTGACCTCATTGGGGACATGCACTAAGAACAACAAGGAGCAGACTGCTCTGATACCATTGATCCAGATTTTATGTGTAGAACGAAATGAACACATATTATTATTATTATTATTATTATCACATAGACAAAAGGAAAAATAATAGAGATACAATAAAACTGGCTTCTATTCAATAAAGAAATATGCTGAAACTATTCAATGCAGACTGAAAACAAGCTTGCTAGAATGGTGGTGACTTATCTGTGAGAAGAGATGTGACGGTTGCGCTCATTCACAACAAGATGAATAAAATAAGGCTTTAGAATCCTTTTTACAATAAACATGAATTCCAAAACCATAGACATCCAAAAACCTAACCCTAGGAGATGAAGACCAAAATTCAAGTGGTCCCCGTTGGGGTAAGTTAGTACATCATAATCGCAGGGTTGTAACTTTTGCATACAATCTCCATTTTAGACGCACGATATTCCGTTGGAAAGGTCTATTTGAGGACTACACATTATGCCTTCAAACTTTGAATTTTTCTATACTTTGGCTATGGTGATCCCTAAAAACATTGTTTAGGGCCTCAAAACGACCTTGGAAGTTCAGGACCCGAAAACTAGGAAAAAAATGCCAAACTGAAAAACTACCAAGATGAGCCAGTTGGAATAGGTGGGTGGCCACCGATATCCACCTAGATCAAAATGTATACAAGGGTACCAAGAATCAAATTTTTCCATGAACTAGTAACCTCTTTATTGACTTCAAAAGAACCGAGCAAAAGGGAAGGAGCCTGTAATTTGGGAGATGGCGAAAATGAAGAGAAATGGGTTTATCATAAGAGGTTAAGTCTGAGGGAAAAATGAAGGATTTAAGGGAAGAGAAAGGATAGTGAAAGCTATTTTGAAAAAAAAACCAATCCAATCAGGTAGCAATATGGCTAGGTCCAAGGCACTTATTAGTCCAATTAAATTTACCATTGAGAGGAACAATATCCAATAGGTCCTAGTCGATTATGAGATCTTCCATTCTATCCCTGGAAGGATCTCTACCAAAAGAACCCCCATTTTGTCTACAATAGTCCTTATAGTGTTGAAGTCGCTGGAGAGAATGCAATCCAAAGGGGCTCCATAATCCTATAGATTTTGAATAGAATTCCAATAGTCCTACTTTTCCAAAGGGTTAGCCATCATGTAAATATTTACAACTACAAAATATTTTCCATCCAAAACCGATTGAAGTTTATTAAATATCCAATGGAAAGATTGAAGGGAGGAGACCATCAAAACCTCACTTCGACGAAAATTTGTACACAAGAAAACATCTTTTCTTTCAGCTTTGTCGTATCAATATAGCAACTGAGAGAGTTACCTATGTAGCACATGGCGTCATCACTCCATCAGTGAAGAGGGAGATTTGGAAGGCACACCCAAATAAGAACAAAAGAAGGGACATCATTGTCTGGATTAAAATCAAGGGTCCATTTGTTCAAATACATCCCTCTTGTGCCCATAAAGTAAGGCCTAGTGCAAAAGATCAAATCTATGTATTATTTTTTCTCAAAGAGAAAGGCGCAGTACCCTCGACGATAGAAAAAATGATTCAAGGAACCCTTAATGAGGGAAACCAATTTTTTTTTAATTCAAATTGAATTTTTTTGGGGGAGGGCCAGATTCAATGAACTGGCCAATGAGCCCTCGATCAACTAAGGCCAAAGCCTTCTTCCTAGCAGTTGAATGTGGGAGATTAATCTTTGGCATCTCATCTAGCTTCTTAACGAACTGATACGATTGACCCTTCAAATGTTTGATAAACACCGCTACCATGGTGTGGAAATCCCTTGCATCAACATCAGGAGGGGGAGAAGAACCCCTCAATGAAACCATCCATGGCGACCAAGACCAAATTGAACTCAGCTTAGGGTTACACGCACAGACTGCTCAAAACCTTTTTAAATTATTTAATATTAATGTATAGTTACAATCTTTATATATATATATATATATTCCAAAAACAAATTTCAAGTACCTTTTTATAATGTATGAATGATAAACATGGTAAACCGTAGGTCTTGATTATGGAATCTAATCTAGCGAGTATCCAGATAATTTAACTCTTGATCTCTCCAACTTTGAAGAAAAATAAGACATCTCACATCTAAGTGGTATCCACTTCAACTAACCCTCCAAACCTTTTAAATTTTTTATTTTTATTTTATTTATTTATGAGCTTCTTTTGAAAACAAAAAAATAACATTACCTTGAATAAATAATGGATTCGTAACACGTCAAAAACAAAATCCTTGGATTTGTATGAAGAATGTGATCATGATCCAAGGTAACTCGAGGCGTGAGCTTGCTACTACTTCTAATTCCATTGGATAACATTTGTGAGTGTCTCTAAAACTCCTCTCACACTTGTTCTAAGGAGCAGTGACATGTAGCCATTATAAAAAGTGTTGCATGGAAGAGTAGTCCCTACCAGGTTGGTATGGGAGTAAATGTGACCTAGTACATGCAGGTGGCTAGAAAGTTGAAATACATGTGGTTTGCGTGCAGAAATTAGCATTCTCGAATTAGTTCTTCTTGAAAAAATATAAAAAATTATCAATGTTTGAATGCTTGTTGGACACAAAAAATTTAGCATTACTGAATTGGTTATTTTTAAAACTAGGACATAGAAAGTCATCAGAAATAAATAAATTATACATACAAAATATGTATTTGTATAAAGTAGATATTTAGTAAATAAATTATACATACAGACAATGTATTTGTATAAAGTAGATATTTAGTAAATAAATTATACATATGAAATATGCATTTGTATAAAGTAGATTTTTAGTTTTATAGATACAAAATTTGTAGCCCTCATTGCATATGTAGGCAGTTTTTGTATGGCGGGTTCTCGGGCTAGCGCACTGAAAATTGGGTGTCTAATGTTCCGTGGTCTACAAATAGCACCGACAGTTCCACGATATAGAAAATCAGAGGTGCAGTTGTGAACTATAGAAATTTACTAGAAATTAATAATGTCCGTTATATAATAGAATAATAATAACATCTGTTGCACCGAATTACTTTGCTTTAAAACTAAGGATTTTTTTTTGGAAAAAAAAGATATAGCATTGCTAAATTAATTTTCTTTGCACATGTTTTATAAAGCATGGAAGGACTTCTCATTCCATAATTAACAAATGTTTGGATCGCGGGTTGTTGGGCTGGCGGTTTAAAAAATGGGCCTCTGTCGTTCCATGTCCTACAAAATCCATCGACAGTTCCGCGACATACAAATTGAGAAGCAGGCTTGCGAAATATAGAAACTTATTATAAAATAAATAATGGCTGTTACATATATCAGGCAATTACATCAACATTTAAACCATCAACATCGTTGAAGACCCAAAAATTAGCATACAATAGGAGAGAAGAAATGTAGCATATCTGAATTAGTTTTCTTTGGAACAAACAAGAAGGTTCATGGAAACCCAAAGTTTAGTCTAGAATAAGGACATTTTCGAATCAGTTTTCTTTGAAATTTAACAAAAAATAATGATGTCTATTACATGTTTGTGGAAATTTAAATGCGTTTGTCATATACACTGGGATTGGGGCTCCTGCGAACCATAAAAAGAAATAAGTACAAGAATTAGGAACGTCGAAAGAAGTGTTCAATTGTAGACAAGAAGACCTGAAAAGAAGAAACTGGAAATTATGAGTCTTTTGTTACAGTTTTCTATTTAAAGAGGACATAAGTGGATTGATAAAGAAAAGAAGATGACGACATAGACTTAAACTGGAATGATAAACAAAACAAGATGGCAGTATATACTTACTATGAAGCCAATGCGTTTTTGTTATGTCGTCGATGGGCAGTGGACTCTTGTTGATTGGTTTTTTCCCTTCCTGGATGAGGATTTCCATTATGAGTTGGAACCATTCTTCGATGTAGCTTTTCATGGGGGTTGTGTTGATTTCATCCCGGATCTCTATGTTGTAAAGGTCGTTTTCTAATTTCCTTAGATCCATTGAAATACTATGCAGACTTTGTTCAATTTCTTCATTGTGTGAGGCATAGTCCAGTACCCAACGCTCGTGCTCATCTAGACGATGTTCTAAATATTTTTGAAAGACAACCCCTTTAAAATATCAACTTGTTCCTGGAACACTTCTTTGGTGACTGACAAGGATTTGAGAATTAAGTTTGGATCTTCAACCTTGTTAGTAGTTCTGGCTAAGTCCATCTGGAGCAGGCTTGTGAATACATTTTCGTTTTCTGATATGACTTGTTTACATGATTTGACAATGAGGTGCAAGTTCTCAATTTTTTTTTTGCCAGCATGCTTTTAAATTTTTGGTGCACTTTGGGGAGGGGAGTTTCTCCTGTCTTATTTTTAGTTCTGATGTGTTAAGGGCATAGTTGGCAAAAGGGTCCAACACCTGATTACAGAAAAGCTGTTCATTTTTTAAATTCACCTCCAAATGTTCAAGCAAATCATTGGCCTTCTTTCCGAAGGAGACTAAATTTTGCGATGTTTCCCAGGCTTCAGTAACTAGCTGCATTATTTTGTTGATGTTGTTCTCTACAAGGGCTCTGGAGCATGCAAGGAGGGTAGAGGATACTTTCATCTTCCCTGCAGTGGTTGAAGGCACAATTTTTGCCAAAGGACTGGCAAATTTTGGTGTTGCAATGAAAGCCTATTCAAATTTGTTGAGGCAGTGTTTCAGATTGCAATAATCCGTCTCCATTCCTCCAATGGAATTGCGAAGAACGTCACCGGTTACCTGGTGAAATGAGCAGATTTTGGACGGGGTCATTTGGCTAAAGTCAATCTTTGTTCGAGATTTTCCTTTCCTATTTGTTACATCTCTCTTTTCAATGACCATACTTTTAGATTGGCTATCAAAAATAATGCTCTGGATTACAAAGGTTTCATCTATGTCAAAAACTTCGGTGTCATATATGTCCACCATAGAGGACCCAACTTTTTACATCTGCTCAACTTCAATTTCAATTTGCAATTTTCTACTGTCAATTTTGGGTTCCTCCACGTGCCTCACATTATTTTTTCTCTTCTTCGCCAGTGGAACTTTGTGAGAAATATCAATATTTATGCGAGGAGGGTTCTTATCTCCTCCTCCGTTTGAAGATTTTTTGGTTTCTTTCTTACTGGGATGGACCATCGAAGTGACGCTCCATGGTGTCATGCTCTTGGGAGTGTTGGCAGGGGGATGGGTACTCTTCTCACCAGATACTTTACCATGTTGTCTGTACAATTAAATTGCACTTTGCAATGTCTCTGCGTCGCAATGGGAAGAAGAAGGATTTTTTTCGACACTGTCCCTGTCTTGGGTCATGTGTCTATGGATAAAATAGGTGTTAAACCCAACACCCAGTAAATATTCTCCAAAAATGCCTTTGGGGTCGAAGCCTTTTAGCCTTTCAGCGTACGTTAGGTTCAATTTCTTGAAATGGGCGGCAAAATCATCAGTGTTGTTGATGTTTCTGCACACGAAGTCTCCAACTTTCTAGGGAAGAGGAATGAACTATTTTTTTTTCTTGTCATGGAAAAAATGCAACCAATGGTTGTATTGCCTTGCTATTTCTGTAACAAACATCTTGTCCACGATGTGGCATGGAAGGAAGGCAAGATTTTCCTTAGAACTAAATACCATGAGGAGACTGTGATTTTCCTTTTGCTCAAGTGTGCCCTTCTTGTTCAAAAACTTGCTTGCATGGCCAGACATCTGTGGAGCATCCTTGCTTAACAGTAAATATTTGAAAACTGAGACAAAGCCATTACAAACTTCATAAAAACAATAGGAGTCCTTGTGTCTCCACAGGGCGTCGTGCTAGAATGTTACTGGGTCGAATCCACAATTTATTTTATTGGAAAGAGAAAGTTTTGGAATCGGGCAGTAATACACTTGTGAAAATCAAGTAGGATGACATATAAAATTTATTCGATTCTTTGAATCGTGATAACTAGGAATAGAGTTCAATGGAGATTAGCTTTCCCCAATCGAAAATGTATCATTTCTTGACTGTGAAATACATAATATAAATAATTATATGGGAAATGCTTGTTGTGGATGCATGTCCAAATTTCTTGTAAACAACCAAGCAAATTTCCTGAATGGATTTCTAAACGAACTTACTTGCAGCCTTGTGATATCTTCAGGAACTGTTGTCAAGTCTTCTAGGAAGTCGGCTAAGATGTCCAACCCATTATGATGTTTTCCTAGAAACTGCTTGCAGTCTTGTCCTATGAGCGTTAATGGTGGTTTCAACAATTTCAACATCTCACGGAAGAGATGAGGTGACAAAGAAACAAGAGAATGGTCGCGCAGTGGAATAATTGTTTGGCTTGGAATATATTTTTCGGCGCATGAAGAGACCACCTCCTTACAGTCAAAAACCTCAAGGACACAGCCTGCACGAGCGATTTCGGAGGTCCAAATCACTTTGTTCTGGGCGAGACGAGATGAATAGTAAAAGTATGCCCTGGACCACTGGAACCTTTGGTCCTCTTCTGCGAACATATTTACTGTATCTCCACAAAAATGTTGTCAAACCGCTTCCATAGGTCTACAAAGACATTTATTTGTTCTAGACGATGAATGAAATGAAAGGTTGGAAGGGCTAATATAACCCTGCACAAATTTTGGTCGAAAGCATGTGAATGGGAGATGTCCTCGAGAATTTTGTTGATTAATGACAATCTGGACGGCTGTTGCATGATGCGTTGTTAACATTAAACACTACTAATTGCATATATAGAAATGCAAACATGGTGGATATTGCAATGAGTGATTAAGCATTGTATATTTCTTGAGCATCCCAACACGACGACACATGTTGGATATGAACAATCGGAAGGGACAAAATAAGTTTCCGCACATCTTGTTTTAATGTGTAATAATGGGACATCGCCTCGAAGTTTTCGCCCATTAATGACAATGTTGACGGTTCCTGCATGGTGACCTGTTAGCATCAAAGGTTTCTAATTGCATAGAAAGAAAGTACAGAGGTCATGGGCAGGGGAAAAAAACAGCTACAAAATAGGGTTGCAAGGTACAACTGTTGAAGGTGAGGGTGCCAGGGTCAAATTGTATGTCTCAGAACTTTTTGATTGCAATACGCATAATCCGCTAACTGTGGCAATAAAATTGGCTAAGTATGGAGAGCAATAGCGGTCGGTCGTAGGAGTTGTGTGATTATATAGATGGAGATAAAGATATTTCAACCTGCCAATGCTGGAACTCGTGTTTATAGAAAGGCAACTATGTATATAACCATAAAGCGATAATACAAGGGAAGAAGAAAAGGGAAAAAGGACCAACGAGTCCCCGGTGGAAATGTAAATAATGGAAATTTTGAGTGCAATATGCATATCAGGGAAGAAGAAGCAACAGAATTCAAATGCACTAACCTAAAACACTGACTAAGAATTTGAGATTTAGTGAATCTGTGAATAGGAGGACCCAAAATAGGGTCAGAGGTTCGGATGGTCAAATTTTATTATTCGGAACATTTGAATGCACAATCTGTAACACAGAAGAGGGGATGATGTCGGAACCCGGTAGTCAATTTATATGTTGTGAATGGATGGATGCGAACTGTTTTGTATTGTTGTGTGCAACTGTCACTTGTAAGAGTCATTAGTAAGAGCATAGCAAATGTATATTAGGAAGCACTTTTGTCAACCATGGTATAGTGAAGCTTGCGAGTTCAAGAAGCACGCGATAGAATTGTAGATTGCCAACCCAACAACCGTGAACATAAAATTGCCTAAGGTGTGATTATATACATGGAGATAATGAGAGCCATAATACAGGGGAAGAAGAAAAGGGAAAAAGGAGAAAGGAGTTGGTGGTGGAATTGTAGATCATGGAAATTTTCAATACAAGATGTGAACCTGGTAGTCCATTTGTATATTGTGGAGGACTGGAGTAAATAATTTGAATGCATAATTTGTAACACGGAAGAGCGGATGAAGTCGAAAGAGTGGATGATGTCGGAACCACACCTGTGTCCAGTTGTCAGTACTAAGAGGTAATTTAGTATTGAAAATAATATTTTAGATTCTGTTAAATACTTCATAGGGATTAGTTCCATAAATAGTGGCAATCTCCAGCCCGCCAGCCTTGCATTCCGTGTGTGAATTTATATATCGCAAAACTTGAAGGACTATTTGGAGGAAATGGAACAATATAAGTGCAATGTCGAGTCAGCTAGTCCGCAGCTCCGCTTCTCAATTTTTATATCGCAGAATTTTGGGTGCTATTTGTAACACACACAACAATGGAGGGCCAATTTTGAGCCCGCCTGCCCGAGAACCCATGATAAAAAATGTCGGTAGGTATGAAAAGGAACAACTTCCGGTTCAATTCTCCATGCGAGGATATAGATGGAATTGAAATTGGTCCCAATGCGACAACCTTGGACATAAAATTGGCCAAGTATCGAAAGCAACAACGGTCGATCGGATTTGTCGTCTGATTGTATAGATGGAAATAAAGATATGCCAACCCACCAATGCTAGAGATGCATATTTCGTGAACCCACCAAAAGGAGGATCCAAAATAGGATGAGAAGGTATCCGCAGAGGAGGCAAGGCCTGGACCTTCTAATTGTATTGCTCCAAACATTTGAATGCATAATCTATAAGATGGAAGAGCAGACGATGTCTAGTAGTCAATTTGTATATTGCGGAGACTGCAATTCCAACTGTTTCGTACCTATGTGTCCATTTGTCACTAATAAGTGCTAATTTAGTATTCTAAATAAATTTTTAGATACCATTAGATGCTTCACAGGGATTGGCATCCGTAAACAATGGCAATATGCACTCTGCCATTTCTGCATTCTGTGTGCTAATTTCTATATGGCGGAACTGAGAGTGTTGTTTGGAGGACATGAAACAATAGAAGTGCAATGTGGATTCAGCCAATCTGCAGATTCTCTTTTCAATTTGTATATCGTGGAATTCTGGGTGTTATTTGTAGGCTACAGAACAATGGAGCCCCATTTTTGAGCTCGCCTGCGCGCCCGAGAACCCACAATAAAAAATGTCGCAAGGTATGGAATGCAAAATTTGTGTGTGCTTTATAGAATATCATGTCCATATTTTATAGTCCCATAATACATGGGAAGAAAATAAGGGGAAAAGGACAGAGGTGATGGAAGTGGAATTGTAGATAATATACGGGAACAAGAGAAGGGAAAAAGAACAAAGTATCTCGTAGAAGAACATCAGGGTTTGCAAGCGCTGGCCCTGCAACGATGGGCATAAAATTGGCTAAGTATGGAAAGGAACATCACTCAGTCAGATCCATCGTGCGATGATATAGATGAATATGTTAAAGCATGAATTGCAGATGACAGAGGTATCTTTCGTACCACTTTGTCCACTTGTCACTAGTAAGAGCATTGTTGATGTATATCAGGAAGGATGCAAAGTTTCTAGGGATGGAAAGCAGCAACAGATACTTTGAATGAAGTCAATGTGTATGAGGAACCTGTGGTGAAATTGTAGATCATGGATCTTTTCAGTGCAAGATGTATATTGCGGAACGATAAGAAACTGGGTTTGCAAGTGCCAGCCCTGCAACGCTAAGTATCTCGCAGAAGAACATCAGGGTTCGCAAGCACCGACCCCACAGCGGCAGGCATAAAATTGGATAAGTATGGAAAGGAACAACGCTCAGTCGGATCCGTCATGTGAGGATATAGATGAATATGTTAAAGCATGAATTGCAGATGATGGAGGTATCTTTCGTACCACTTTCTCCACTTGTCACTAGTAAGAGCATTGTTGATGTATATAAGGAAGGATGTGAAGTTGCTAGGGATCAAAAGCAACAATAGATACTTTGAATGAATTAAATGTGTATGAGGAACCCGCAGTGAAATTGTAGATCACATATATTTTCTGTGTAAGATGTATATTGCAAAACGATAGGCAGTTGGGTTCGCAAGCGCCGGCCTCGCAGTGACGGGCATAAAATTGGCCAAGTATGGAAAGGAACAAATCATTGATGTTGTTTCACTACAACATGTATATGATGAAACAGGGGACATAGGTGTTGGGTACTGCAAACCCGGGGCCTGGTGCCCAGATAACTGGGCAAGTATTGGCCAAGACAAAGTTATGATATCTATTTTAATATTTTTCATACTTGCATCTATCAATGAACAAAGTTTTCATATTTATCTGAATAGTATTCATAGCAATGTATATTAATGGATTGGTTGTTTCAAATGCAAGTGATCTCCCAATCTGCAAGATGCTTCTCGGCTTGCAAATTTCGCTGGAACCTCAAAAATTTTGACTACAACATGTACATAGCGCAACAAGAAACATGAATTTGCATTGTGGTCTCAACGACATAAACTCCTTATCCTCTATTCATCTTGTATTCGTTCCAATGATATCAACAAACGTCGGCTCTCCATAAACATCAATATCTAAATTAAATTAAATGGAATCAAAATTTGGTGTGACTTTTAAGTAATTAAAGCATAAATTATAGATTACATAAGTTCTTAGGTTGGAAGATATATATGACCGAACAATGGACATAGTCATTGAATACCACAAACCCAAACATAATTGCCTAAGCTTTGCCGAAGAGGAAGTTTTTTTGTATTTATTCCAATACTACTGATATTAGTGTATATGCACAGATATTATCAAATAGAAGAAGCTACAATATATCCAACAAACTTCACAGGAACATTGCGTCAACAGTTCAACCACCTTGTTGTTACTCATTATTAATTCTATCCACGTAAATCGAAGAATGGGAGCAACATGGGTCCTCCAATTTCTTTCTTTAAATACAGGGCCGCCACCACATAAGTATGGCCTATGAAAAATTATTATTACATGTAAAATGTAAACAAATAACGGGGCATGTTTTATTTAGATTGAAGTACTGGGTAGTAGAAACAAAACCTTGTGTTTCATGTTTAACCACACATGGGAAGAAGGTAGAAAATACAATTAAAACAAATACCAGAAATTGGAAAATACTATTAAAGAATAAACCGAAATTATTCTATATTCAAATAAGGTGGGTTACAAAATACAGTCGAGGCTATTTTCGACAACGATTGCGATTTTGCCTGCCGTCGACCAATTTAAAATATGTACATTGATGAAGCTTCTTCACAATTTTGTACTTAATCGGTGATGCCAAGTACATCTATCCCACTTTTTTGAATATCTTCTCTCTTCCAGATATGACCTGCTTGCAATGCCTGTTTATTCAACATTCCATTCTTTGTTAAGTATTAATTTCCCCTGTCGAAAAGTTGGGGTTTAAGGTGATTTGCTTGCAATATTCCTGACCCTTGACATCTGAGACAACTTACAAATGCCATTCAGGTCGATTTCAAAGTAGAAGGAGTCATTCTATGTCACAACAGCTAAAGCAGCGGAAAATAATTCAAGTACGTAGTGACTGGTATTCTTCGTATATTCGATCATTTGTTTGGTTGAGAAGCCTGCATGAGGATTTGTATGTGGAACTTCTTTTCTTTATTACAGTAAATTGGAAGGAACATCCAACCCAGATGCAAAAAGAAACACTGTTGAGGTACATAACTTCTTCGGGCAATAGAGGTGTGGCAAGTGCATCAAATGTTGCAGAATGCACCATAATAGGTGTGGAAAGTGCATCAAATGCTGCAAATGGCATCAAAATATATCTTTATTCATAGCTATGGAGATATGGCAGCCCATAGAAAGGTCTGGAATGTTCAGAGGTGACGCCAAATATGTAGAGTCTGCAACTACATCCAGAGGAAACCGAACAAACTTTCACAAAGAACATAGATTTCTGTCAAGTCAGCTACCAGACCCACATGCAGGTCACCATACTATGAAATAGAAACTTTGGCAGTGATAACATGTCATTTTATCCACCCATACAGTTTCTGCTACCCGCCTTCGAGGTAGACAAATACTTGTGCAATATGTACAACTCGATACACTTGCCAAACCTATGTTGTTGGAAGAAGCTATATACTTAAATGAAGAACTATTTTTCACCTGACCTCAAAATCCATTACAATTCCTAGCAATAAAACAATGAAGTTCAACCAACAAATCTCCAGCCAACATTTTCAATTAACCAAAGCATCGAACACAGGGAGAACACCAACCAGAACATACTTGTTCTGTTTTTTTCGTCCTCTCTGAGTTTCTCTTTGTATAACAGAGTTTTGTTTTTACTCAAATCTCACGTCACATAAAACCAAGATCTATTCTTTCATCTGCTCATCCATCGCATCTCTAAGTTTTCTTACATCTGCATGACCAGGAACATTAGAACGAAGGCACCCTAAAGCGCAACTCTTTGATCATAGAGAGAAATGTAAATAAGTATTTAAAAACAAGGTTGGATGGTCTACTGTAGATTTTGTGTTGATTCGTTTTAATGACAGATGTTCTCGATATTTTCACTTATTAATGCCAATATTTTTGAATATGTGTGCTCAATAGTGACCACCAACATGTATTAAAATTCCCATATCCGAGCAGATTCTGAAATCTGACATCTAAGATATGCACAATATTAAAGAGGGACATGACGTCAAGGCCTCTGTGGCTGACACGTTCATGAACTTTGCCAAATCTTTTAAGAAAACTAAAACTGCCCAAGAAAAAAATAAAATAAAAAGTATTTCTCAAATTCAAAATGGAGGCAAAAAGAAATTACCAGATCCCATAATATTCGCCTGTCTATTCATTTTAATGGGAGATGTCCTCCACTTATTATAGCCAATCATTTCGAAATGCACAAGATTAAAGAGGGACATGACATGGAGGTCTCTGTCGTCGACACGTTCGTGAACTATGCTGAAGCTTTGAACAAAACTAAAACTGCAGAAGGAAAAAAAAAAAAAAAATCGCAAATTTAAAATGCAGGCAAAAACAAATTACTAGATCCCATAATATTTGCCTGTCTATTCATTTTAATTGGAGATGTACTCGAGATTTCCAGTTATTAAAGCCCATATTTTCAAACCTGTCTGCTCAGTTCTAACTTTTCAAAGCATATTTAATGTGTATTGGGAAGCGCAGAAGGTAGCGGGGATGGAGCCCTATGTAACAGACGTTACTACTATTGTTCTTTTTTTGTTCACGAGCATATGTAAAACGTACGCAAAGAAAAGTGATTCGAGAATGATAGTTGTTTTGCAGGAGGCCTTAAAATTCAAATAGTGTGCAAGCCCAATTTTCATTTTGTATATCGCGAAACTATCTGTGCTATTTGTAGGACACGGAACAACAAGGACCGAACCTAGAGCCCTTGAAATTCAAATAGTGCACAAGCAAGCCCAATTTTCATTTTGTATATCACGGAACTGTCTATGCTATTTGTAGGACACATAACAACAGGGACTGAACCTAGAGCCTGCCATCCCAAGAACCCGCGATCCAAAAAATGCTCATTATTTTTTTTTTGTCTTTTTTGTCCACCAGGGTATGTAAAACACACATAAAGTAAACTATTTTGACAATGTTAACTTTTTTGGACATGACGGCCTTCAAATTCAAATAATCCGCAATTCCGATTGTCAATTTCTATATCATTGAAGTTTCCCATTGTCAATTTCTATATCATTGAAGTCTCCCATTGTCAATTTTCCGCTGCCTACCCTGACAACACGTGATGCAAAAACTGATTAAGTATGGGATGACGACTCAGTGCAGGCTATATATATCTACTCTATAAAATTACATGTTTCTTATGTTTAATCTATGTTGTCCAGGAAACCTATAATTTGATAAATTTTAATGTTTTATGTCTAGGAGCCCTACTGTTAAAGAAAACTAATTCGGAAATGCTAATGTATACACCATAGTTTGATACAACCTATCCGCAAAGGCACATCCATAATACTGGCTAAGTATGGAACTCAACTGCGGTCGGTCGGAATGATCACAAAACTCTCACTGCTGACCGATTCTCAATTTCTATATGGTGGAACTCTCTGATTGTCAATTTTCATCCACCTACCCCATCAACCCGCGATGCAAAAACTGGATAAGTATGGGATGACGTCTCTGCGGTCCAGGAAACCTATAATTTCATAAATTTCATTCTCTTTTGCCTAGGATTCTTTTAAAGAAAACTAATTTAGAAAAGCTAATGTATAGACCGAACATGTGTCATAGTCCAATAGAACCTATTCGTGAAGCTGTGTCCATAAAAGTGGCCAACTATGCAATAGAACGATGGTCACTCAGAATAAACACATAAACGTGAAAAACTAAAGTCAAACGCAGTTTACAACATGAAAGTAAAAGGGAGAGAACAACTATATCTCCCACACAGCAAAAGCCATTGTCATAACTATAAAACCATAGCAACACAGAATCCATGTAAAAAGAATCAACAACCATGAAATATATTTTGAGGCCAACAAAATTTGCTTCAACGTGCAACAAATGCAATTTACACCGCCTGTAATTCTTTAGTCTGTTATTTTATCTTAATAGTATTCTATGCAAACTGTAGTGAAAAACAAAATGCGACGAAAGATCCAACCCCAGATGCAACATCCCAACATTTGCAAACCCTGGGAAAACAAGAACAAGAACCAAAGAAGAACCCAGCTAAGAAGTACCAAAAGGCCCAATTGCAGCCGCAGGACCAGTACCCTGCAAAGTCGAATCAAGCAAAAATTAACAGCTTACAGCCAAGAAAGAAGAAAGCAACAACCACCCCACTAGGAACGATGTTGTTCCAATTGTGATTGCAGAAACCCAAACGTCCAAAATGCAACAACACGAACAGGAAAGCAAGAACAACGACAACATGCAAATAAGAAATCAATGGCATGCAAAAAGCAAACATGGACCACCGAACCAGCAACGCCGTTGGAGCATAAAAATTTTAAAAACAAAAGAAAATGTCTTGTAACAAGTCTGTTGAGTAACCATTCAACACTGCCAATCCTGTTAGGTAAAAATTTAAGTCTGCCAGAAATGCACTGTAAACATTTAAGAACAAAAATTCATTGTGGCAGGACTCTGACATATCCCAAAAAGAAAAATTATATTTTTTGTAAGAATAGTTTGAACACCATAGAATGTTTTGGAAAGCCAAACTTTGGATACGCCACCATATCTAACATTGCCATAAATTTACCTAGCATAAAATGCTAAACCAAACAGTCGAATTAATGCTAGCATTAATCCACCATCGATAAATGCATAACAAAATATATGATTAAAAAAAAACCATATATGATCAAATACTTTGGATATGCCAACATATATAACATTGGGAATAGCGAAGCTGACAATAAGACCTCCAATCTCTTATCCAATCAGATTAGTACATATATGTTACTTTTTATTATATAAAAATATATTCTTTTATTTCCATAGCTCCAACAATAGGTATTGTGCAAATATTTCGGGTCAAAGGACAAAGTAATATGCAGTCAACGATTTATCGATTACTATAGTCCCTCTACGCCTATGGAAGGGACTAATAACATGGGGAATCTCTTTATGTTTTATTCATTGTATCTCACCCCATTGCCATATAATGCAGTGTTGGTCATCCAAAAATAAGCAATTTTAGATACGTTTTTAAAACTGGGTCAAGTTTGGGACTTGATGCACATGTTTTATGTTTGTGGTTGTACCCCTATGCACACGAAATAAGAATAACTCCTTTAAGAGCTTATTTATTTGTGTAGTAAAGTATAATATATCGCAAAAGAGAATATTTAGGTCATCCTTGCCCAGAAGGAAAAGTCCCCGAGTTCTACCGAAGCATAAGATTAAAGAATTAGGGATTGTATGCATTCTGTGTTAGTTCACATAAAATTCAGACCATTGCAAACATACCTTGAATTAAGAATCACTTGAGTTTTAAAAATCTTTATTTTCTTCTAACAATAATGCTAATAAATGAATAACACTAATACGTGTATTGTGTCTTTCATGTTTGTTAGAAAGTTACAATTGGGTACATAATGATGTGAAGATCTCACAATGATGCATTAAATGCTAAGAGAAAGTGACCCGCAAAGGATGAAATCTCTAATCAGTAAGTATGACAAAAAGTATTAAGAGGAGAGCCAAGTAACCTCAATGAACTTGGTTTAATTTTGAAGAAGAGGTTTGATTGTAGAGGCATGAGAATGGAAAACACTGACAACCACCACATAAATGATTCAGAAAATTAGGTGTTGGTGAGAAACCAAAACAAATAATTTGAATAGAAGAAACCACCATCAACCATCAAAAAAGAAATGTGGCTTGTAGATGTTGAAAGGTCCAAATAGGAAGCATGACCAAAACTCTAAAGAGGGCCAAGTAACCCCAACCTGTCAATGCCATCAAAGATCCATGTAGAAATCCAAACAACAAATTCAAACTTCTCAAGCAAAGAGATCAATCCTCTGAAATGAGTCTAGACTAAAAAATGGTAATCGAGTATTCATGTACAATTGAAAAAAAACATCATAAAATGAGTGTCCTTATGGATGCCAATCCATCTTGTCAGAGTGCATGGGTCGCTAGTTGTTGCAACTGTTGAGTCAAAATAGGAATCAATGGTTGATAAGAGGTTCACTCTTAAAAAATAGTTGATGTCAAACAAAATAATGAAACATAAATAATCACTCAACGAAGAATTGCACACCATCCCCCACAATGAACTAGGTGGACATAGATGATGGAAATGGATGTCACAGATGATGAAAAAAGTATGGAGGTGCTAGTTGAAGGTGACGACCATGTTGAATAACCATGGAAGAAACACTCCAATGTGGCTAGCTCCAAGGCCCATAAAACAAGGGTAGTCATTGAAGTAAATAACTGGTGACACTCTAACAATATTTTCACGAGTGGCCCAAAATCTACTACTCAAGGTGAAAAAAGAGAGGTACCAAAAATAATGGCCAACATGGACAAAAATCCTTGATATAGATCCCAACAAACAAGGCCATGATAGGCACCCATGTACAATTGAGAAATCAATTCTCTTAACTTATTCAACTTGTAAGAAAAAAAAAGAATCTCAAAGAGGAATCAAATGTGGCATGCAACCAACCATTGGAAAGAGAGTGGAATGCTCTTCTCAATGCCTCAAAGAAGACAAACATTGGATGCTTCATTGAAGAGTTATCGCAAAAACACTACCAGTAACCTCCAAAATATAATAAATTTGCAAACAATTATCCCATGAACCTCCAAAATACAAACTCTTTCACATGCAAAGCCATTGGAATAGATCCTTGGCCTCATCATTAATACACAATCCATGTACTAGTTTTTGATGTACTAGATATTGCCAATGAAGTAGATGAAGTACCAAATAAGAACAGTGAAAATGTTGATGCCATTGATGCATAAGATAAGGAAAATCTAGGAAATGTGCCAAGCATGCCAACAAAACTTAACCCTGCCAAAGATGGTTGCCCAAAATATGTCAGTCATGTAGAAGCAAAAGTAACGATAATAGTACACTGTGTTTCCACACTAGATGAACTGAGCAAAGGAAACAATATGCCTATAGAAGAGGTAGAGGAACCAAACACTTCAGACAATGAAGGAATCTATAAGGATGTTGTAGTGGTTGCGACACTAGAACCCACATTGCTAAATCCAAATGAAATATAATATGGAAAAGATCCAAAAGAAGAAGATGTCATGGCTTCGAAAGCTAAGCCTAGTTTCGAAGTTAATGATGATGCAAGAGTTTCAAATGGAAAACCTAGGGTGGTGTTAGCACAATGTTTTTTATAGTTAGAGTCATGTCTTAGTTATTTAAAAAAAAACAAAGTTTTCCTAAATAAGTTGTAGCTGGTGTGTCAAAGTTCATGAGGTCAGTGAAAAACTATGGGATGGTTTGAAAAATCAAGTAAGGACTTTGGATAAGAGTCGGGAAAAGGGTGTAAGAATTAGTCATGTGTGAATTGTAAGGGTTTATCTTTTGAAATATTGAGCCATGTCAAAAAAGGGGAATTTAGGTACCAAAGTTGGATCAAGTGGCTAGGATAAAGGTCATGTCAAAAATTATTATGAGCATCATTACCTAATCATGAAGTCAGAAATGTGAACAATCATGACACTCCTATCATTTTTACTTTGTACACTTCAAAAGTGTACCCGTTGCATGAGTTTGCTGCGCAAATATTCAACCTACTTTTGAAATTCTCATCGCCGTGTATTTACCGTCCTCTTCCATGATTTCATTCCTTATCCGTTCAAGCATAAATATTGGTCACCCTTCATGCTTCTCCATCAATTTCAGAATTTGTGCGTCATCCATAGTTTTTTCAACAAGCTATGGAGCCCTTCGCTACGTAAAATCTATTTGTTGTCAGTCATATTGAAGTTTGTTGTTTTGATTTTGTTGTGTCTCCTCCATTGTTTTTATCCATTGCTTAAAATTCTTTTTGGAGTTCACTACAAACTAGGTTTTTGGAACGAGTTGTTTCTTCTCACAGTCAGCCTTCTTCCTTCTAAATTACCTACTGCTACACTGAGATTTTCCCTGCGCCAAGTCTCCCATTTCTCTTTGTTGCTGCATTGAGTTTCCACTGTGCTGAAATTTCCGTCACACTTTCCTGTCGTGCCAAGTTTTCACACTGCGCCGAATTTTTCCGTCACACTTTACTGTCGCGCCGAATTTCTCATTGCATTGAATTGCCTCTTACTGATTTGTTTTTCGTGCAAATATTCATGCACTACCTTTTCTTGTAGTTTCAACAAAGTTCATCATTCTTATTTGTACAGAGAGGGTATTACCATTTATTGCTGCACGCTTGAAATTAACATATACCAGCACCATGGCAACTTCCCAAAGAAAAAGAAAGAATGCAAGAAGTGGCAGGGCCGTGAGGTTTGAACCTCAGGATTTGAAATTAATAAATGCAGACCCGATGATCAGGGTGTCGTTTTAACAAGTCAGATGCATGCATTTTTGTGAAAGGATTCAAGGATATAATGCGCAACTAGCTGAGCAGTTCACCCTCAATTGTATTGGTGTCAGTGCGACAATTGTGGGAATCACTTTCCAAGTGACAGAGGAAATTATGTCAGCTGGGACGAAGACCCCTCTACAGGGAGAGAAATGGTTTAAAGGTATGCCTTTAGACATTTCATGTTATATGGATTTCATCAAGCCTAAATATCAAAATTGGAAAATTGGAGCCGACATTCCAAGCAAGTATCTCGTGGAACATTTTGAGAAATTGTTGAAGATAATAAGGAAATACTTCACTTATGAAGGAAGATTGAACAAGGTGTATCCATACCACATTAGGTTATTGATGCATTTCACAAGAAAAAATCCCTTAAACATTCCTTTCTTCTTGTGTCAAAGCCGGGGAAAGCTGGGAAACAATGTCCAGGCCAAAGCTGATCAGCCATGGAACAACTTATTCCATTTTTCATTAATTAAGATGTGAGTGGTTGAAGAATTGAGACATTTGAACAAGGAATGGAATTCTTTTCTGATTTCGGATAACATTCCCAGAGACCCTAAAGGAGACATTCCTCTATCTGCGGAGGAATCAACACTTCATAGTTTAGAGGAAAGAAAGGAAGATGTTACTGAAAGAAGAAAAGGGAAGGAAATAGAAGACTCGTCATTTAGGCAACCAACATCCCAGAAGAGAAGCAGGTCAAGATTGACTGATAAAACTAAGGAGATCCAAGTTCCCAATAAACCGCGCACCAAGTCCTCTGCCAAGATATTTCTCATACACATAGTTAAGCTAGAGCTTGTTGAATGTGCAAAAAAGGGAATTGATGAAAGACATGTGGAGTTAGATGACGAAAATGAAAATACCTAGGAAATGAAACAACAACTAAAGCAAGCTCAACATGTCATAGCCCAATGTTATCAAGAATATGGAGAATTGAGAAGGCAGTTGGAAGAAAAGATTATTGAAACACCAACATTGCATATTCAAACAGGTCATTTATCCCTTACCTCGCCAAAAACAAGAGACTACTAGAGGAAATAATCATGGAGAATTTCAAAGAGTGCAAACCAACTATTGATAATTCATGTGTAGCTCTGTTCGTCGCTCAATTGAAATTGAAAAGAAATGGGGCTTTGCCGAGATAGATGAAGAATTTGAAAAGACAAATCTTGTCATTGAGAAGGACAAATAGGGCCTTACAACTGCAAGTGACTTTGAACAAAGAAGCTACGGATAAATTGGATGATCCAACTCTGTGCAACCAACTGGATTCGCGTGCACAACCTCTACATGAAGATTCGTCATGCGCAGGTGCGAGATCACTGCGCAATTTTCATATCCAACAGTTGCGCAAGAAGATCTAGAATCTAATGCGAAGTAATGACAATGTTGTCCAACAACACACATAATATTCCATCACAACTGTATTGTTGTGATTTGCCTAAATATTTTATGATTGTAAACAACATCTCGGATAGTTTGTGATTTCCAGATCAACTTTCCTACTTTTAATAATTTTTGTAAAGGTTGTTATTCTTTTTGAAAACAACCAGATCCACAACTTTAGGAGATAATAGTTTGGTTCCTAGCATCTTAGTATAGCTTTTCTCTCTCTATATAGGGACTATTTTGATGTAAAAGGGGTGCATGGGAAAAGGTATAGATATTTTGATCCTTTGTGTAATTTCTTGAATCTGAAGAAATACAAATGCAAAAGTCTCGAATTCCTTAAGAAAAAGATTCTAATGGTGATGCTATGAATTTTTTACCTCTCTTTGTATGTATTTCATGTGTATTTGTATTCACTTGCACTTCTCTTCTGTTTAAATTGGTAATTTTTAAAATCCAAAATTCATCTAAGTGGTGCTCTAGACTAAACCGATTTAAATTTTTTCTGTCTTCTCAGCTAAGATCGGAATTCATCCACTTCATTGCTATGATTTTGTTGTGTGTTTCTTTTCTTCTTTCTCCCTTCATAATCAAATTAAATACTGAAGTTAATCACCTTGTTTAGCCTTTATTCCTCTGAGGAATTCTACCTGCCAAGCATTGTTTCTTTGATTTTAGGGGTTGACTCCATATCCCTAGAAACATTATCTTTTGTTAGAAGACCTGTTAAAAATCTACCTTGAAGTTTAAAATCTAGCCATCAAGAAAAACAACCTGTCTATCAGAGATCAAGTCTCAGAGAGAGCCCTCTCTATATTGGAAAGGCTAGTTTCTGGTCTTAAAGTTGGTTTGTAGGTTACCTTTGTAGATTATTTTTTCATCCCGACAATTTACTCAGCGTTAACATTTTGGCACAGCCATTGTTGAGTCCCTGAGGTGTAGGACAGTTGGTGATGGAGTGTGTTGTTAAGGCACTCCGTGATGTTAAAGTTACCGGTTCGAAACCTGTGGGGAGAAAAAATCCAGCCATGTTAAGGGGTGTTAAGCCCTAGTATTGGCTCATTACCCCTTAATTGGGGCATATTATATTAGTAATGTTATTTTATTTATGTCGGCTTTAGGCCATTAGTTGTAATTATACCTCCTAGTCTCCTATATATACCAAGGAGACATTTTCATTTTGAATCATCTTGTACTTGAACATTTTAAAGTTATGGGGTGGAGGTTCCCATGAGGAGGCCTGGTACCATGAAATTATCTCTTTTTTTCAAGGTGTTGAGTTCTTTTTCTGAGTATTTTCTATGCCATATTGATATTTGGTTCTTAACATATGGTATCGAGGAGCTCAAGGTCTTGGGGTTTCGCTGCTACCTTCGAGACACCTTGGAATTTTCACTATAACATTTTTTCCACTACAATGTTTGAAGGAATTCTTGGAGGATATTTATTAAAACGGATCAAGATGCGTTCAGATTTAAAAAATTGACTCACGAGGCCTTATAATTTCATAGATACCAACTGTACAGAATGGGGTTGGATCATCCTGAACTAAGTCATTAACTGGAATTTTAAGCTATAAAAACTTGTAAACGTTTGAGACCGAACTCTAGAGGATAATCACATAATTTATTAAGGTATCTTTGGTAAAATTTCAGCTTCTAGGTCATCTTAAATTTGTAGATACATACAGTAGCCCAACATAAGTTATCGACTGAATATTGACTAGTCTCAAGAAGGTATTTCGAGGTAAAATAATCATAACTTCTTCTAGAGTATCCAAATTGTGTGGGACTAGTTTCATTGGATTGTGGGCCAGGTTGTAGTATTATTTTTTTGATGTGAGTTTCATAATTTTTTTATATCAATTATTTTGTGCAGGGAACGCTATACATGTGAGATCTCCCGGAAAGGCAAAAATCGACAAGTTGTGGTGAAGTTACCATAAATTTACTTAGCACATCCAATTTGATCAGACCTATGGCATTCTGGAGAAGAAATATCGAGGAGAAATACATAAAGAAAGTTTCATACCCAAAGACCAAAACTTGGGAGATACAACAGATGAAATATTGTCTAAGCAGAACCACCTCAAAATCAAGGTTCAAAAGTGATGCCTAGCCAACATGCCACCCAAAAGAACTTCTACACCAAATATAAGCCTCCAGAAAATCCTACTTGGACTCTTGATGAAGGTGAAGAAGAAATGCCATTAGGGACATAAATGAACCTAAAATAAAGATGGATTCAATGGAGCTAGGTTGGATACTAAGTAGATGGTTCAAAGGGAGATCATGGAAGTATTGAAAATTTTTTTGTAACATAGAAGACACACGAAAGTGAAAATGCATGTGAAATTCATGATGAGGAGACAGAAGGAAGGTGAATCAAGAATGGAGAAACTCCAACTTTGGTTTCAGACCAACCACGTTCCTAAAAGATTGATATGAGGGAAATTTGATGGCAGGACAATCCACATGGATACACTTGGATGGAGCAGAGATTTTGATCTCCTTGTGTCCACATCATGAAAGGTATGAATTGCTTCTTTATATTTAGAACCTAATCAATTTGTATGATGTCGATGGCTTTGTTCTGCAAATCCCACTCATCACTTGGACAATTTTCATGGAAGAAATGATAGCACACTGAAGCCGCATTAGCAATGCCTTCTTTGTAATTGATGATAAATCTCAAGCAAAGGGGTTCAGGTTATTGAGCACATTGAGAACTTCAAAGAGATTGAACATAAGGGTGTCGATATTCTAGATGAGCACTTGATTGATGTATTCATAGAACTTTAAGGATAACATTCAATATGAGGGTTAGCCTTTGGGAACCAAATCATTGGAGAATGCATTTAAGGTGGCAATAAATGTTGAAAGTAAAGAAACCAGTGGCTGCCTAGAAGGACCTATCCCAACAGCTATAGAGAGAACAATGCTCAATAGCTAAACACCTCAACCTACACAAGGTTGACACCTCAACAGTGGAGAAAAAGAAAAGAAAGCAAAGGTTTGTCTTTAATTGTGACAACAAGTGTCTGATGAGGGACATAAGTGTGGTGAGAAGAAATTATTCTACATGGGTGTGAAAGGGAAAGAAGAACAAGAACAAAGAACCATCTCAAGGTAAGCATTAGAAGCATTTAGTTTGAAGAGTTAACTACATACTGATATTGTGTGCATTGGCTAAATTAGCACTCCTCAAACCCTCAATAGAAGGATACATGAAAAAGAAAAAGTTAATAGTCCTAATTGATTTGGCGGTCACTCATAATTTCATTCACTATAAATTAGCCAAAGATCTCAATTGCTTGTATATCCGGCACAGGAGTTTCAAGTAATGATTAGGGATGGAGGAACTATCAATTTCTCGAGAAAATGAAATAAGATGAATCTTACTATGGGGGAATATGTAATGGTCTTCAATAGTTACTTCTATATACCCATGGGTGATGCACATGTTGTACTAGGAATCATCTAGGTTACTGTCATTAGGAACAATGGCTTTTTAATTTTTAAGAGCACTATGAAATTTCATTGGAAGGAAAATAAATTGAGTTAAGAGGTATCATAGGGAAGCAAGGTAAGGTGATAAGCTCTAAACGGCATGAGAAAAAATTTATTGAAAAAAGGCATCAAGGCATTATTACTGTATATGCTCACTAGATGTTCAAACATATAAGCTATCTATATTCCTCAAGATCTCAAAGGATCATTGATAAAGCATTCCAAAGTACTTGAAGAAATATTACGAAGGTCTTCCACTCACTCAAAATCATGATCACGAAATTCACACCTAATTCACAGGAGTGTTCCTCCTAACATGTCGAGGGGCCATATAGATACCCTTATGTTAGGAAGAGTGAAATTGAATGCATGGTTGAAGAAACGTTAGAAGCTGGCATTATTATTAGACCCTGTGAAGTTCTTACCTACGCACCAGTGGTAATGTATTCAAGAAAGATAGCTCATGGCTTATGTGTCCAGTTTATAGGGGAAGCTCCAACAAGATGCTATTAAAGACAAAGTTCCCATTCCGATCATTGATGAATTGTTAGATGATGAAGTACATTGAGCAATCCTTCACAAAGTTGGATGTTAGTTCAAGGTATCATCAGATCAGAATGAAAGGAAGAAGATATCCCAAAAACAACATTTCAACTCATTAAGGCCATTATGAATTTTTGGTCTATTGCCTTTTGGCCCTTACAAATGAGCCTTCCACATTCCAAAGGGTTGATGAATTCGGTACCAAGCCTTCCTTAGCTTGTGTTAGTATTTTTTGATGATATACTAATGGAATATAGATCTTGGGAGGATCATGTGCGACATATTGACAAGGTGCTACAACTACTAAAGAGGAGAAACAACTATAGGCCAGAAACCATCCAAATGTTTCTTTGGGTAAAGGTAGAGTATTTGGGTCTATTGTATCTCATGAAGGTGTCAAGGTGAATACTAACAAGATTAAAGACCATGATGGTTGTGGAGTTCCCAAAACATTAAAGAATCTTAGAAGTTTTTTGGGTTTGACAGGTTACTACCGCCAAAGTTTGTTCGGAACTATGGAAGAATAGCAACACCTTTAACAACACTAACTAAGAGTTCATTTTCATGGACTCGAGCAACTAAATCTTTGAGCGGCTTAAGAGGTGATGTGTAAATCTCTGTCTTGACCACTCCGGACTTCGTGCTATTTTGGAATGTGATGCGTTGGGAAATTGAATTGGTGCTATCCAAATGCAAGAAGGAAGGAATTACAGCTTTGAGTTGACCACTCAAGGGAAAGACTTACACAAACCATTTATGAGAAAATGATGGAAATACTACATTGAAGAAATGATGTCCTTAGCCTTGTATCTAATGGTAGGCTTCAAGAAGTCTAAACGGATCATGATAGTCTTAAATACTTCTTGGAACAAGACTATCTTGAGGAAGACGAAAAAAATGGGTAACAAGATATTGGGTTATGATTTTGAAATCATCTATAAAAGGAAGAAAATGTTGTGGCATATGCACTCTCAAGAAGGATGAAGATTTTGAGGCCTTCGTGTATCTCGATCATCCATTAATCCGGATAATAGAAGCAAGGGATGAATGGAAGAATGACAAAAAGAGTATGGACTCTCATTCAAAGTTTGTGAGTTAGTACATTAGATTCATTTACATGGAAACATGATTCCACTTGAGATTTTCACAAAGATACAACATATTTAGGTGAAACTCCCAACTCAAACAAAGGTACTATTAGAATTTCACACATCTCGAGTAGGAGGCACAAGGGATTTTGAAACCTACCATAGAGTCAAGAAGATTTTTTTGGGATGGACTTATGATGTTCAAAGGTTTGTGTGAGAATGTTTGGTTTGCCAACAAAATAAGGTGGAAACAATTTGGTATCTCATTAAATGGAAGCCTATCATTTGAAGATTCCACTTGGGAAGATGAGTCTTTTTATCTGAAGCATCTAGAGTTACTCAAAGCGTTGCGGACAACAACACTGTCTCAAGGGAGGAGGCATGTAGGAAGCCTAATATTGGCTCATTACCCTTAATTGGGCATATTATATTAGTAATGTTATTTTACATTACCCCTTAATTGGGGCATATTATATTAGTAATGTTATTTTATTTATGTCGGCTTTAGGCCATTAGTTGTAATTATACCTCCTAGTCTCCTATATATACCAAGGAGGCATTTTCATTTTGAATCTTCTTGTACTTGAACATTTAAGTGGTGTAAAAGGAGGTTTCCCCCTCGAAGAGGCTTATTATCTGAAATTATCTCTTTTTCAAGGTGTTGAGTACTTTTTATGAGGATTTTCTATGCTATATTGATATTTGGTTCTTAACAGTTGGTGTGGCTCAGGCCGGGTGTGATCCATGAGTGATTTTGATGGCTTGGATGCCCTTGAATCATGGTTTCTTAGCCACAGGTTAGTCCCACAAGTCACAGACAAACTAACAACAACAAAAAAAAAACATTTTGGCGTCGTTGTCGGGGACAAAATTGAAAATTTTCCCTGGGAAGAACGACTTAAATCTTAGATTTGATTCATGAGGGTAATCGTGAATCATTCACCTTTTTTTGGCTGAATGTTAATTACCCTGGCGACTTCATTTGTAAAGATCAGTAGAATAGTTTTGTTTTTTGAGTAAATAATAAATCTTGGCTCCTAAGAAAGTCTACACTAGAAGGAACCTTGATCCAGAACCTATTGCATCTGTGTCTTACCCTGAGAATCTCTTGCACACAAAAAAGGAAAAGATAGTTAAATAATTTTCCTTCCTAGACATAAGTCTATCATTACCCAGACGGTGTAAAAAGTATTGATGACCTTGATTTTGATTTAAATTTTGAGCAAACCTTGTTCAGATCTAGATCAGAATCTAAGTTGAATGAAATTATATTTGATGAGAAGAAATTCCAGTATTTGATCCCCATTGTCCCCATTCAAATTGTTCCTATTCAGATTGTCCCTGCTCAGACTATTCAAATAGCTCAAAATCCTCCTAGAGCCATGGCAGCTAGATTTTCTACTTTTGTCTTGCCTACCCAATTGCATGATTTAAACCAAAATTATAATCAGATAATCAGGTCATTTGATGTTGAAGAAAATACATTAGCCCAAAGAAATTTGGACTGGTTCAATGATTTTGTTGATCTAGAGGAAGTAGATCACGAGGATGAAAAACTTAGGCTGTTCACACAAAGTCTTTCATGAGAAGTGAGAAAATGGTTTAAATCCCTTCCTTCTGCGAGTATCCTTGGTTTTGCAGCTTTTGAAACACGTTTTATTGCAGGGTGGGGCGATAAAAATAATCCTCTCCAATTTCTAACTCAGTACAATAATATAAAAAGATCACCAAATGAAATAGTACATGAGTTTTCAACCATATTTATGAAAGTCTATAATTCAATCCCTACAGAAGTCAAACCTCCTCCTGGAGTTTCTCAACTTCGATATGTTGATTCCTTTGATAATGACTTTTCTTTGTTGTTAAGAGAAAGAAGATCCAATACATTAGATGATATGATGAGTGATGCAATTGAAGTCGAAGTTGAAGTAAATTTGATGGCATCAGGGAAGATCAAACATAACCATGAAAGAGATGTCAACAAGGTCCAAAGATAAGCACAACCCTCAACTTCTCAATCATCAGATGATAATTTTGATTTGATGATGAAGACTATGGAAATAATTTCCTTGGAAAATAAGCCTGCCACCAGGGATCAAACTGATTTTCATCCTAGAAATCAAAATTTTAGAATATCTCCAGTTCCTCAGATTAGGCAAAGAGATCATAGAAATCAAGACGATCAACAAATAAAAATCCCTTTCCAAAACAACTATGCAAATGAGGATTTTGATCCGGCAATTGAAGACAATATGCATTGTTGTGATGATACCGAAACAAATGTGTTTTTAACAAAAGAAGAACATGATCAATTTATGGATGCAAATGACAAGTTGAAGTAGGATAATGATGATATGTTGTTATTAGAGACAAAAGAGTTTAGGAAAGGATACCACAATGCTATTATGCAGCTCCATAAATAGTACAATATCAGGAGTAAAAAGGTGCCTGTAAATTCTCCAAAGGAAAATTCTACAAGGGAACTTCAAATCAATACACCTTCTTCAAGTCAACCAAAGAAATATAATTCAGTGAAGGATGCAATGGAGAAAGGTAAATCCAGAGAAGAACCCCCAAAGAAAATACCTGAAGTGAGAAAGGAAACAATTATCAAAGAGGTAGATACAACTCCATTTCCTTTTAATTTTGAAAGTGAGATGGGTAAAATCAAAATTTATGTTCCATTTAATTGGTTGATTTATAATGGAGAATATAGGAATCAGATCATTAAAATGCTAAAAATGGAAGAAGCCCTTGACACCTTGAATGTACAAGATGATCACCTTGCTATCTTGTTTGGTCCACGTGTGGAGGAGAATGGTGATGTTGATGATGTTCCTCCTTTTTATGTCAATCTTAAAATCCATGACATGGCCTTACATAATGCCATGTTAGATTCAAGAGAATCACATAATTTGATGCCTAAGGTCTTCATGGATGAGTTAGGACTTGATATTACAAGACCTTACAAGGATATATTCTCTTTGGAGTCAAGGAAGGTGAAATTTTTGGGTTTAATCAAAGACCTGGTTGTATCATTGTCTCAAATTCCCTCAAAAAATCTAATCATGGATGTGGTGGTTTCTAACATCCCTCCTAAATTTGGCATGCTATTACCTAGATCTTGGGCTACAAAGTTAAAGGGAACTCTGCAAATGGATATGTCATATGCTACTATTCTTGTTTTTGGCCAAGAAAGGAGGTTGTATAGAGAAGTGTTTCTCAAGTATATGGTGAGTAGAAAAACTCAACCAAATAATCATCCCATTTAATCTATTGATACTGAGGTTGGTTCCTCTATTTTTTATAATGACTTGAGTTTTGAAGAAGAGAAGCCAACAACTATCATAGCGATTAAATCCAAAACTAATAATCAAGCAGAGGAGATTACAAATCATCAAAAAGTGCAGAAGATGAAATGTGGAATATGAGCTTTGATGGATCTGCTAGCAGGGAAGGAGAAAGAGCTGATGTGTGGATTAATCCTCCCAAGATAGGTACAAAACTTTGTTCTTATAAGCTTTCTTTTGATTGTACCAATAATATGTCCGAATATGAGGCATTGATTTTTGTATTGAATACTTTAAAAGAGTTGGGTGCTAGAAGGATAGTTGTTCATGGAGATTATGAGTTTGTTATCAACTAGGTAAAGGGTATATATCAGTCCAAGCATCCTAGATTGAGAGCATATAGGAATTTATTTCTTAATCTTCTTGAATAGTTTTCATAATACAATTTATCAGTGATTCCTAGGGGGGAAAATCAAATTGTAGACGCATTGGCTACTTCAGCTTCGATTTTCAAAATTCCAATTTTTCCTAATAAAAGGTATGAAATCGAAGTCAAGCATAGGCCAACAGTTCCCGACAACATTAAATATTGGAAAATATTTGAAGATGACAAACAGGTAGAAAGATTCCTTCATATGAGTGATGAGTTTGCTAATTTAAATATTGATGATGAGTGCTTTTGTGAAGAGAATGAAGATGCATATGTGTTCAACAATGATGAAATTTTTTAGAATCAGATTGCTGGAAGAGATATAGTGTAGATCAAAAATAACATTATCCCTAAAGGCTTGGTTCCATTGGAGAAGCTTTTTGACAACAATGATGAAGCCAGAAATCCTAAAATCATTGCAAATGATGAGGATATAGAAGATTGCAACATTGGGACTTAGGAGGATCCCAAGATCACCAAACTGTAAAAAATGCTCAGTCCATAAATTAAAAAGAGGTATATCAGTCTTATAAAGGATTTTCCCGATGTCTTTGTGTGGAGTTATGAAGATTTGAAGGAATATGATACTAATGTAATTCAACATGTAATTCCCATCAAGGAAGATCATAAACCCTTCAAGCAGAAGTTGAGAAGAATAAACCCCCTGCTGTTTCCATTTGATTGAAAAATAGGTAATGAAACTGTTTGATGCCAAAATTATTGTGTCCTTAAGATTTTCCAAAAATGGGTGGCTAACCTAGTATTTGTCAAAAAAAAAAAGTGGTGAGATAAGATTATGTGTAGATTTTCGTAATCTAAGCATGGTGTTTGTCAAAGAAATTATCCACTTCCCAAGATGGATTATATCCTGCATAAAGTGGTGGGATCTCAGAAGATATCAATGCTTGATGGATTTTCTGGTTACAACCAGATTATGGTACATCCAGATGACCAAGAAAAGACAACTTTTACAACACCTTAGGGCACCTTCATGTATGCAAAAATGCCTTTTGGGATTATGAATGCTGGAGCGAATTTCCAAAGGGCCATGGAAATAGCCTTTGCCGATGAAAAGGATAAGTTTATTGTTATTTAATTAGATGATATCACTGTATTTTCATACTCCAATGATCAACATCTCAAACATCTAAGAAGGGTTTTCCAGAAATGCAGAAAGTTTGGCATCTCATTGAATCTAAAAAATTCCATCTTTGGAATGGAAGAAGGAAAATTTCTTGGACACATCATTTCAAAGGAAGGGATTAAAATAGACCCCAACAGATTGGAAACAATTCTGAAGATCAACACTCCCAGTAGCAAGAAAGAGGTACAATGTTTCCTAGGAAAAGTGAATTTTTTGAGAAAGTTTATTCCTAACTTGGCTGAGATCATAAAGTATATCATAAATATTCTTATGAAAGGAAATGAAATAAAATGGACTCCTAAATCTAGGAAGTCTTTCGAAGATATTAAAGTGGTACTGACCAAAGCTCTAGTGTTAGCCAATCTAGATTTTACAAAATATTTTATTTTGTTTTATTTCGCCTTAGAACACACCATTGTTGGTGTTTTGTTGCAAAAAGATGATAAGAAATTTGAAAGGACGATAGACTATTATAACAGGACATTGAGAGACTCCCCAATAAGGTATGACATCATGGAAAAACTTGCATTTTCCTTGGTGAAATCTCTTAAAGAATTTAGAACTTATATCTTGCATTCCCATGTCATTGCTTATGTACCGAGCAATTCTGTAAAGGACATTTTTATCCATCTTGATCCTGAGGGGAGAAGGTTAGATGGATAGCAATAATGTTGGAATATGACCTCAAAATCAAACCTACAAAGTTGATCAAAGGTCAAGGGATTGAAAAATTGATGGCGTGGTCAAATTGTGGTGTTTTGAGAATCAATTTTATTGCTGATTTATCAGAAAATTCATAAGAAGAAACATTCCCATAGATATCCCAAAGGTTTCTTGATTCTCCTTGGTATGTTGATACTATTTATGTATTAATAAATTTACAATCTCCTCCCGGGTTGAGCAAAACCTAAGCCATATTTTTGAAGTTGAAAGTAGCAAAGTTTTTCATTTTGGATCATTCTCTTTATTGGAAAGATCCAGGTGGGATCTTATTAAGTTGTCTGCTGGAAGAAGAAATGAAAAAGGGTATCAAAGAGTTTCATAAAGGTGAACGCGGGGGAAATCATTATTGGAAGACTACTGTGCACAAAATATTGAGGGCAGGGTTTTATTGGCCCAATATTTTTTTTGATGTATACAAGGAAGTTTCCAACTGCCAAGAATGCCAGATCGTCGATGGAAGAATAAATTTGTAGCCTCTACCTTTAAATCCTATCTTTGTTGAAGCACCGTTCATGCAATGGGGTCTTGATTTCATAGGGGAAATTCATCTGCCATCCTCTAGTCAACATAGGTGGATTTTGACAGCCACAGACTACTTCACGAAATGGATCGAAGAAGTCTCGACAAGACAAGCCACTAATATTGTCATCATTTAATTTTTATAAAGTAATGCTTTGTCTATATTTGGTTGTCGATTCAAGATCATCAGTGATAATCCAATGACATTCAAATCCAACAAAATTGAGAAATTCTGTAGTGACTATAATATAACTCTTGGCCATTCCACTGCTTATTACCCACAGGGTAAGTGATTGGCTGAATCGTCTAATAAAATATTGACCAATATTATTAAAAATCTTTTGCATAAGAATAAAAAAACTTGGCACAAAAAGATCATATATGCATTATGGGATGACAAAATTTGATGCCTAAGGTCTATTTCCACATTGCCTTTCCAGATCGTATATGGTACAGAGGAAGTTTTTCCTACCTCATTAGGACTTCGAGTGGTGAGACTGATGCAAGAACAAGAATATGAACCCACTGATGTTTCAAGAAGAATAAACTAATTAATCCATGCACAACAAATGGGAGAATAGGTCTTCAATAAATCACAACTGCACAAGGACAAAATGAAAAGAGCTTTTGATAGACACTCTAAAGAAGATGATTTCAAGGTGAATGATTTGGTACTGAAGTGGGGCGCAAGGAATTAAGACAGAGGGAAACATGGGAAGTTTGATCATATTTGTCCAGGACCATTCAAGATTGTTGCATATCATGGGAACAATGCTATTTGCTGAAGGAGCTTAATGGAGATATTATTGGTGGGGGACCTGTAAATGCTAGGTTTCTCAAACATTATTTGGTTTAAAAAATATTTCAAAATCTTCATGTCATTGTAAATAACCATTTTAATTTTCATATGAAGCATTTCAAGTCAGAAATCAACAGAAAATTGAAGCCCGAAGTGAAGGCCCTAAGTTTATGCTGAGTTTGGTCAAAGTTGTGTCAAGAAAGTTTTGTAAGTGAGTTTATTTTTTTCAGTTTAGAATTTTGAGTCAAATAAATCCCCATGGTCGGGCACTTGGTCTACTGTTCTTTTCTACCTCACTGGGAGGATAACATCCCCATTGGAGCCAGTTGTTAGCACCATGTTTTTTATAGTTAGATTCATGTCTTAGTTATTTAAAAAAAAACAAAGTTTTCCTAAATAAGTTGCAACTGGTGTGTCAAAGTTCATGAGGTCAGTGACAAACTAAGGGATGGTTTGAAAAATCAAGTAAGGACTTTGGATAAGAGTCAGGAAAAGGGTGTAAGAATTAGTGATGTGCGAATTGTAAGGTTTTATCTTCTAAAATATCGAGTCATGTCAAAAAAGGGGAATTTAGGTACCAAAGTCGAGTCAAGTGGCTAGGATAAAGGTCATATCAAAAATAATTATGAGCATCATTACCTAATCATGAAGTCAGAAAAGTGAACAATCATGGCACCCCTATCATTTGTACTTTGCAAACTTCAAAAGTGTACACATTGCACACATTTGTTGCACAAATATTCAACCTACTTTCGAACTTCTCATCACCATGGATTTATTGTCCTCTTCCATGATTTCATTCCTTATCCGTTCAAGCATAAATATTGGTCACCCTTCATGCTTCTCCATCACTTTCAGAATTTGTGCGTCATCCATAGTTTTTTTAGCAAGCTCTAGAGCCCTTCACTGCATAAAATATATTTGTTTTCAGTTGTATTGTAAGTCTATTGTTTTGATTTTGCTGCATCTCCTCCATTGTTTTCAGACATTGCTTAAAAGTCTTTTTGGAGTTCGCTACAAACTAGATTTTTGGAACGAGTTGTTTCTTCTCACAGTCAGCCTTCTTCCTTCTGAATTACCTACTGCAACACTGAGATTTTCACTGTGCCAAGTCTCCCATTTCTCTTTGTTTCTACGCCAAAATTTTCGTCACACCTTCCTACTGCGCTAAGTTTTACCACTGTGCTGAATTTTTTCGTCGCACTTTACTGTCGCGCCAAATTTCTCATTGCAATGAATTGTCTGTTACTGGTTTGTTTTATGCAAAGATTCCTATGTTAAATTTTCTTGCAGTTTCTACAAAGTTCATTATTCTTATTTTCTACACAGAGAGGGTATTTCCATTTATTGTTGCGTGCTTGAAATTAACATATACTAGCACCATGGAAACTTCCCAAAGAAAAAGAAAGAATGAAAGAAATGGGAGGGCCGTGAGGTTTGAACCTCAGGATTTGAAATTAATAAATGCAGACTCGATGATCAAGGCATATTTTGAACAAGATGGACGCATGCATTTTTGCGAAAGGATTCAAGGATATAATGTGCAACTAGTTGAGCAATTCGCCCTCAATTTTACTGGTGTCAGTGCGACAATTGTAGGAATCACTTTCCAAGTGACAGAGGAAATTATGTCAGCTGTGAAGAAGATCCCTCTGCAAGGAGAGAAATAGTTTAAAGGTATGCCTTTAGACATTTCATGTTATATGGATTTCGTCAAGCGTAAATATCAAAATCGAAAATTGGAGCCGACATTCCAAGTGAGTATCTCCTGGAACATTTTGAGAAATTGTTGAAGATAATCAGGAAGTACTTCACCAATGAAGGGAGATTTGACAAGGTGTATCCATACCACATCAGGTTACTGATGCATTTCACAGGGAAAAAACAATTAAACCTTCCTTTCTTCTTGTGTCGAACCCTGAGAAAGATGGCAAACAACTTCCAGGCCAAACCTAATCAGCCAGGGAACAACTTATTCCATTTTTCATTAATTAAGATGTTAGTAGTTGAAGGATTGAGACATTGGAAAAAGGACTGGAATTATTTTTTGATTTCGGCTAACATTCCCAGAGATCCTAAAGGATACATTCCTCTATCTACGTAGGAATCAACACTTCATAGTTCAGAGGCAAGAAAGGAAGATGTTACTGAAAGAAGAAAAGGGAAAGAAATAGAAGACTCATCATTCAGTAAACCAACATACCAGAAGAGAAGCAGGTCAAGATTGACTGATAAAACTGAGGAGATCCAAGCTCCAAGTAAATCACACACCAAGTCCTCTGACAATATATTTCCCATACACATAGTTCAGCTAGAGCTTGTTGAATGTGCAAACAATAAAATTGATGAAAGACATGTGGAGTTAGATGAGGAAAATGCAAATACCCAGGAAATGAAACAACAACTAAAGAAATCTCAACACGTCATAGCCCAATGTTATCAAGAAAATAGAGAATTGAGAAGGAAACTGGCAGAAAAGATTATTGAAACACCAACATCACAGATTCAAGCAGGTTAGTTATCCCCTACCTTGCCAACAACAAGAGAAACAAATATAAATTGGCTTAAAAAGTAGCTCATAGAGGCCCAAGATGTCATCATTGATCTTAGGGAGGAAAAAAGGATGGCATAGAAAAGAATCATGGAGCATTTCAAAGAGTGCAGACTAGCTATTGATAATGCATGTGCATCTCTCTCCGACGCTCAATTGAAATTGAAAAGAAATGGGGCTTTGTTGAGAGAGATGAAGAATTTGAAAAGACAAATCTTGTCATTGAGAAGGAAAAATAGGGCCTTACAACTCTAGGTGAATTTGAACAAAGAATCTACGGACAAATTGGATGATCCCACTCTTTGCAGAGAACTAGATTCACATGCACAAACCCTGCATGAAGATCTGTTGTGTCAGATCACTGTGTAGTTTTCGCAGCCAACAATTGCGCAACAAGAGCCAGAATATACTGTGCAGCGGCGACAATGTTGTCTAACAACACACATAATATTCCATCACAGCCATATGGTTGTGATTTTCCTAAAGATTTTATGATTGTAAAAACATCGAGGATAGTTTGTGATTTCCAGATCGACTTTCCTATTTTTGAGAAATTTTGTAAAGGTTGTTATTCCTTTTGAAAACAACCAGATCCACAACTTTAGGAGATAATAGTTTGATTCCAAGTATCTTAGTATAGCTTTGCTCTCTATATATAGGGACTATTTTGATGTAAACGAGGTGCATAGGAAAAGGTATTTCCTATGTATTCATATTCACTTACACTTCTCTTCTGTTTAAATTGGTAATTTTTAAAGTCCATAATTCATCTAAGTGGTGCTCTAGGCTGAACCGATTTAAATTTTTTTTGTCTTCTCAGCTAAGATCAGAATTCATCCACTGTGGTGCTCTGATTTTGTTGTTTGTTTCTTTTCTTCTTTCTCTCTTCATAATCAAATTAAATACTGAAGCCCATCACCTTGTTTATCCTTTATTCCTCTGAGGAATTCTACCTACCAAGCATTGTTTCTTTGTTTTCAGGGGTTGAATCCATAGCCCTAGAAACACTATCTTTTGTCAGCAAATTTGTTAAAAATCTACCTTGAAGTTTAAAATCTAGCCATCAAGAAAAATAACCTATCTATAAGAGATCAAGTCTAAGATAGAGCCCTCTCTATATTGGAAAGGCTAGTTTCTAGTCTTAAAGTTGGTTTGTAGGTTACCTTTGTAGATTGTTTTTTCAGCCCAACAATCTACTCAGCATTAATAGGTGGAAGAAAAATATGGCCTAGAAGTACCAAAAAACAAACTTGGGCCTGGAGACGATGTGTCTACCACTGCATTGTTGAAAGCAAAGGTTGGGTTGAAGATGATTGTGTAGATGTTCCAAAAGACATTCTTAGGGTTTCGATGCTAGGGTCTTGAAAAATTGGTCTAGGCTTGAAGCTAGTCGTGTGGGAATCCTAAAAGAAGGTCTTATGCTTCCCATTGGAAGAATTGACAACACGGTACAAAAAATAAAAGTCATCATGGAAAACAATCCTTGATATAGATCCCAATATACAAGTCCGTGATAGGTAACCATGTACAAGTGAGAAATTAATTCTCTTAACTTATTCATCCTGTGCGAAAAAAACAAGAATCACAAAAGACACAAAAGTTGCATGCAAAAGTTGCAAAATTTGCACCCACGGAAAGTTGACATATCAACTAGCCACCTTGGGGCCTGTAATACTTTTGGTGCTTCGTCTCCTAGGGTAAGGGTTTTGGATATTTAGAGTTTACTACTTTATGTTAAAAATCCATTTTTAGCATCTTGTAATGTATGCTTGCAAATGATCATAGCTAACACCTCTCTCTTCAAAGATAAATACCACCATTATAGATATTGTGTTTCTTTTCATTCCATAGTCTTTTCCTATTTCATTTATTAATAGAATTTGGTTCTTACCATATTATTGTACTCTTTACAAAACTATGTGTGTGTTTCTATTCATATTACTGCCTTCATTTCATTATCTATGCAATGCAGATCATGGGAAGAAAGGAAGAAGATGACAAAATGGTTTGTTAGTATCACATGATGCCAAATAAGTAGAGTAGAGAGATAAAAGTGTTAGATGAATTTATTTATTTTTAACATGTAACAAAACATACAAATAGTATTAGTTAAGTTGAGTAACACAATGATAGGGGAAAGTTCTTGGATTTTTGAGGAAGAGTACAAATGATTTTGAAAGGATAAGACAAAGTTTAATCAAGAGAGTTGTGTAATAAAAGATTAATGATGTAAACATTATTCTTGACTCCTTGATTTGATTTTTTTGTTAAGGATCCCTATCTATATATAAGCAATGTTGAGTTCTTCTACCCTATATTAATATGAATCTCCACACAAGGCCAAGAATGGTCTATGGGATTAAAAAATATACACTAAAGAGAAAACATTGGGGTTGAAAACTCGCTCCATTAAAATAAAATATATAAAGTTAGGTATAGAACAAAAAACTTCAAAAGTCAAGAAAATTAGTCTGCTAAACAAGTTCCAAGTAGAAAATCAAGAGTAAGAGTTGCACTAAAACAACCGAGTCACATTGTCTTGAGACGTTTCTTATATCATTTGAGGTTGAGGTATTTACCGAGGGATTGTGAGTTTCTTAACACACTTTCCAAGTGTGTTAATGATCTAGGTGGATATTGGTGGCCACCCACCTATTCCACTTACTCATATATTCTTTATCTTATTGGAAATTATTCTATGGTTTTTTTGGTCCCAAACTTCAGGGGCTATTTTGAGGCCCTAAATAGTGTTTTTTGGACATTTGGGGGGCTAGGGGCACATGCCGTAGACCCTGCCAAAAGTTGTAATCCTTGGATATTTCTTTCCAATGAGCTATGATGCATCCCAAATGGAGATTATATGAAAAATGTGTTCCTCTGGGAAGTTGACGTATCAACTAACCACCTGGGGGCCTACAATACTTTTGGAATTTCATCTTCTAGGGTTAGTGTTTTGATGTTTAGGTTTTTTTCCTCTTTGTTTTGTAGGATTCATGATAAAAGGACCTTTTAGGCCTATTTTCAATTGACATTTTGCAAATGAGCATAACCGAAATCTCTTTATCTTCAGAGATAAGATACCACCATTCTATAAGATAGTTTTTGTTCTACAATATTCTACTATTTCATTCATTAATAGCAGTTGGGTTTCACTGTATTGTTGTACTCTCTATATTTCTATGTGTGTTCCATTTTGTTCACAATATAATCTGGATCAGTGATATCAAAGCAATCTTCTCCTTGTTATTTCTTGATGCATGTCCTCAATGAGGTCGAGGTATAGAGAGTTGGGTCTAGAGCTAGTTTCACTTCGGGACGACTGCTCTCGTTAGCCCAAGAAACCTCCCATGGAGGCAGAAAAGAGAGATGACGAAGTAAGAGATCTTATCAATATGTTTCTTGAGGAATCCCTCACATGATAGAGGAATGAGATGATGGACAACTTCACCCAAATCCTTCGATGACTGTCAACAATGGGTGAGACACCTTCAACAAGAAGCCATTTAAGAGGTGCGACACCTTCAAGGTACATGTTAACTTTGATATCCCTTTATTTGAAGGCCATATAGATGTATATGCTATAGATAAATGGTTAAATTTGTTAGAGGGTTATTACTCTATTCATATTTATTTGACACCGAAAAGATCACCTTCTTTCTCTTTAAATCCCTTCCCCATATCAAATATTGGTGGGAAATTTACTAAGAGAGACACAACGAAGATGAGTCTATTGCATTCAGGAGAGGACGCAATTAGGTGGACTTTATTGATTCCCTCAAGAAGGAATTATATCTGATTGGAAACTATGATGACCAATACACAAGATGGATGAATCTACGTCAGAAGAGAGACTGGATAATGTCATAGTACACCAACATCTTCCATACCTTGCACTCAAAGTTGGGTATAAAAGACTCCATGAAGCACCTAGTTTTGAAGTACCACAATGTCCTACATAGGTACATCCAAACATAGATGGATTTCTTGGACATCTCCTCATTGAGATTCTCTTATCGATACGCTGTCAAAATCGAGAAAAAATTTAAGCAATGGAATAAGTGGGAGTTAGAGTATCAAAATAAAGGAAACCCTAACTCATAGAACAAGGGACATAGCAAGGGAATCCAACCTCAAGAAAACCAGTCCAAGCCACAAGAAAAGAAGGGTAATGGGAAGATGAATAAGGACACTGGAAAGTGGCGTGAGTTCCACAAAATCCCCTAGCACAACATAGATTAATGCCGCTCGAAACAATCATTGTTGGTTGATCTTAAAGAAATGAAGTCGAACCTTGACTCAAAATATGATTTAGAACAGGTAAATAATATCATTGATGTAGAACCCAGTGCTAACATCGCAACCACAAAGATCCAATCATATGAGACATGGGATATTGAGGAGAGGGAGTTCCTCTTCCATTCACATATTTGGGTGAAGGGGACCTGACTACATTTAATTTTTGACAGAGGGAGCTAGAATAACCTAATATCAGTTGAGGTCATCAAGAGACTTAAGTTGAAGACAATGCCACACCCTCAACCATACACCATCTATTGGTTTAGACAGGGATGAGACCTTCATGTCAACCAACAATGTTTATGACATCAAGCCCTTCAAAGATGAGGTATTGTGTGATGTTTCCCCACTCAAAGTTTGTGATGTTATTTTAGGATAGCCTTATCTGTGGAAGTGTCATGTTGTTTATGAGTCCCAACCCTGCAATGCCATTATTACTTTGGGAGGCCATCCCTACAGGGTACCATAGATAGTTCTATCTACTGCAATTTCATTAATCTTGGAAAAATAGTGTTGGGAGGTAATCTCTCATACTGCAAAGTTTTTCCTCTTCATGATCTGGTTAGAAGGTGAACGAAAGGTCATTGTGACTATGAGAGCCTTTGCACAAGATATCTCTACACAAAAAAAGAAAGTGGACAAGGTTGTATCATAATATAGAGATATCTTCACTTTACCTACAGGGGTGACTCTACATTGTCAAGTCAAAAATTCCATTGAATTGATATCTAGTGTGCCCTTAACCAATGGCCCAATATATAGGTGCTTCCTTTTGGAAAATGAGGAAATAAAGTGTTAGATTCACAAGCTCATCCATAAGGGACACATTCGACCAAGCTTCTCACCTTGTGGGAGCCCAACTGCATTGGTACATAAGAAGGATAGGACATGGTGACTCTGTATTTATTATATATCCCTGAACATGATCACTGTCAAGAAATGATACCCAATCCCTCATATTGATGATATTCTTGATCAAATTAAGGGTGTCGAGTTCTTTAGTAAGATTGATTTGAAGTTTGGCTACCACCAGGTTCTGATAGAACAAACAAATGTATGGAAAACAACCTTCAAATATTAAGAAGGATTTTTGAATGGTTGGTCATGCCTTTTGGTTTGACTAATGCTCCAATGAGATTCATGAGGATGATGGATGATATATTGCGATTGTTCACAAAATATTTTGTGGTTGTATATTTGGATGAAATCCTCATATTAAGTCATACATAGGCATAACATCTGCAACACATCTAGCTAGTCCTAAGCACCTTGTCGCAACACAAGCTATACGCCAATCTGGAGAAATTCTCATTCGTCATGAAACAATACTATGGATACATCATGGATGAACATGGGGTGCATGTGGAACTGAGAAAGATCCAAGTCATCTGTAACTGGCTATACCCAAATACTATGACAGAGTTTCGTAGCTTCTTAAGCCTCTCCAACTTCTATCATAGGTTCATGTTGGGATTATCTCACTTTGGCCCTTAAGTCAAGTGACCAAGGGTGTAGATAAAGCCAAGTTTTCCTGATCTGAGTCACAACAGAAAGCATTCCAAGATATGAAACATCACCTTAGCTCCGCACTAGTCCTCATGCTACCAGACCTACAACAACAATTTGAGATTAAGACAAAGTACTTTGACTATGCTATCATTGTAGTCCTCACTCAACAGGGACATCTAGTGGCCTATGTTACAACAAATTTTTCCTCACTCCATGCAACTTGCTTGGATGACCTTCCATTTCCCTATGCAGACTTGAAGTCCCCTTTTTGTGAATTCCAAAGCCAAAAAAATATATTTTTTCACATATATGTGCCATATCAGTTATACGACAAGTGTATATGTAGTTTGCTCCACTACAACACACGTACACCGGGTTTGGTGCTCAAAATAAAAAATTATGTCGGGTTTCCATGTCATGTCACAAGATCCATCATCCTTGACCTTCCATATAATGGAAACACTCTGACTTGGCCCTTCAATTCCATTTGAAGGCTATAAATTGATCCATATCCAAGACTTGATGGATTGAACAATTCGACTTTGAGAGCAAAGACACTATGGAGAAATTTCACTTCATATTGAGTCTACATCCCTTTGTCCTTGAAAGTTTGAACTCCTTGTTCAACCCTCAAGCTCTTCCTTATTTGTGATGGAGAACCTCTTTAACACCTATATATGAGCTTGCATTTGGTGGAGAATTGAAGTGGTGGAGGCCTAGATGGAGGGACTTAGTTTCTCGGTTCTGATATGTGTCGTTACATAAGTTTCTCACCTATGTACTTCTGCTGATTATTTTAATAGAAATATTATTTTCTTGTCCAATTGATATCTTGCAAATATTTGAATTATTATTCCATGGGCATATTTGTCAAGTATGTTAATGGATTATGGTAATCTATATGCTAACATTATATATTATCACCATATGCGTGTGTATCTTGGTTTTTGAGGACAAGTTGTAGGTATAAATCTTTGGGTCACGTGCTCAACGGTAGTCTTCTTTGAATGTCCGGATGAGGTAGGCTCTTAGCCTTGTCTTCTTAGCATTTCACTTATATAGAATACTTGGGATTATAGTTGATTTCTACATGTCATTCCATTTGTTGTGGTTTACCCCTATCCATAGATTGATTGATATCCTTTTTTGGCATTTGGAGTCTTTTTCTCCTTGATTTTCTCTTTGTTAGCCTTAGTTTCCTTGTCGCTTGTTGCTTGACAACCTGTTTTTTACCTTGCATCTGATTTTCTTGGCCTAACCCTTTCCTTTGCATTATTTTGCTTGGTATACATAGTTTTTCCCTTGACATACCTGTATATACATGAGATGTCTTCCTTTAGGGAGCATCTATACATGATTTTTGCTCAAACAGTTGCATACATCATCTCTTTAGTATTGCTGACTGGGTTTGGTGTTAGTTGGGTGACTTTTGTTGGTTGTTGAGTCTTCTTGGGTCCCTGTTTTGACTATTAAGTTCCTAAAGAATGATAGGAATCCTTTTATTGTTGAATTTTTGGGTGGATTTATTTCTTATCATGTTTTTCATTGGTTGTCCTTGCACATTGGTTTGAGTGTTTTCTTCTTGGTATCCTCCTTGGCTTGTATCTTTTTGCTTGCAATAGGGTCTGCCTGTGAAGTTTCTATTTAGTCCTTTCATTTTCTTTATATCAAAAATAAAAAAATATTTGCTTATTTTCATTATGGAATTTTCACTTTTGATTACTTTGCATTGGTTTTGACACATGTGGAGAGATTGTATTTCATTGAGATTGTAGAGATTGCATTGGAAAGATTTCATTTAGAAGCATACCGTATCTTTGAAATTCAAGACTAGTACTTAGCAATGTTTTTATATTTTCTTCTTTTTATATGGTGAGTCGTAATACCACCAGTTTCACAACCGTACCTCTTGAGTAAGTAGAAGCCATTAAAATTAACGTTGATTAATTAAAATTTATTAGAAACAATTTTATTTTTTAGGATACACAAACAAGTATATGACATAGGGCCTTGGAATAGGATCTTGTGAGTAAACGTATCCAATTCTATTAAACTAAACATGTGTCTGAACAGGGAGTGGTGAAACCCATTGTGTAATTAGTGACGTCAGGAGGCTCTGCTCACACCAGATTTAAGCACTAGGTTGTGCGAAGTTGGTTGCAGAGATATTTCTATGGTTTTATTCATATTTGGGGGTCTTGCTAGTACCTTTACCTCTGTGAGAGGTGGTTCTTTCAAGATTTCGAGCTTTGTTACCCTACCCATACAATGGACTGGACTTGCGACTTTTCTCCTATGCATTGGTTATATTGTGGTCACTCTAGTTTCTTGACATAGGTAGCCACATAGGTTACTTGCAGGGGTTATTCTGCAGGTACCCTGATTCAAATAAGGGTCAGACATCACACAACCTTTATGGAGGATTACCTTTCCGAGGGGATCTGACCGAATGCGTTGTTAATCCCACGATGGCCCTTATAATTGATTATGATACCTCTAATATTTTGAAGGGAGTCTTAGACCCCGCTTGGGTGAGGCATACCTACTCTAGTGAGGGATGCCCCTTTTTAGCCACTATATCTTGTTTGTGTGCATTGGCCCTTTTTCTTTATTTTGGTGTACTCTTTGATTATTAGTTGGCCCTAGGATTTTTTTTTATATCTCGAGACCTGAGTCATTGTGGAGAAAGATCAACCTCCTCGCTGGTCTCGTCGTTGTTGAATTTACCACCGCTTCTTCATCCTTTACCAAAGATGCCTTCTAAAAGGCGTAGAGTTAATAAACATGGTACATATATCTCCACCTCCTAGACTCATGATCACCCAATTATGAATACTAAGTCTGACCCGAATGTCTTGGGGAGTCCTTTGACTCCTTTATCTTTTGTGATTAGTGGGATCCCTTCGACTCCTTCATCTTCGATGGTGTGGGTGTTGGAGATTCCCACCTCTAGTGCTACCCAACTTGTGAGTTCTACTCGAGCCATAGGAACGAACCCTTTCAGATATATTTTAGGTATGTTGAGTCATGATTATGAGTTGATACCTTCGGCCTATAATCCCTTTTCTTTTGGTATTCCTAACATGAGGTCGCAAATCTCATCCTCCATTTCAACGACTAATGTGAATCTTAGTTTTGGGTCTGGGGGCACGATGCCTCCTTTTGTTCCTTTCTCGTTTGGTGGAGGTCATATTCCCCAAGCGAATACTATAGTTGGAGGTTGGAATCCTTTTTACTCTGGTCCTAATCCTAGTTTCAATGCTCCCAGATGGAGTGCTCAACCAGGCGGACGATTCACTAACTATATTTCATCCTCCATTCCCTCTTCCTCCATGCCGATTATGACAAACATATTTATTATGGTGAATGCCCCTCTGTCCTCTAGTCTTCCATACGAAGGAAGTTAGTTTCACACTGTTATAACCCTAAATTGCACCACACATGCTTACCTCACATCAGGCCAAAAACTACTAAACAACTCTTCTAAAAACTCCATTTTTAAAAGTACACGCTAGCTGGCCCACTACAACCCGCATGGATCTACAGTGTCCACACTAGCAGGCCCACTACAACCCACATGTACCTTCAGAATCACGAAAAAAGGAAAGTTGCCGATGGGACAAAAAGCTATGGGTTAGTTAACTGAAACTCCCGGCCATGCATGGTCGAGGGTTCATCCAAAACCCTAGCTCCTCTAACCTATAAAAGAAGGGGTAGGGGTACCATTTGGAGGAGGAAAAAATATAGCGAAGAAACTCTACCCATTTACGTAATCCATTGTCCCAACCCTTTAGCCTTTCCTCATGCCAAAGAAGATTTAACGCAAAGCAGTTGGAGGACAGAAGAAGAGGATCCCAGGATCAGGTTCAAGGAACGATGGTCAGTCTCAGCTTTGATTGTAAGTTGATTCATTTTTCAAGTAATAAAAGAATACTTTTCCCATCCCAATGCATGAATTGTCTATGGTTTGGTTAATTTATGCTTGATTTCTAACCCTTCAGTAGAGAAGTAGCATGCATGCATAGTTGTTATTTGTCTTGATTGTAGGTCATCTGTGGAAGGAGCAGCGCAAGCAAGTGGTCAAAGCGCAACGGAGGATCTACATCGAACGCAAGTAACAAGGTTAGTAGTCCTTTTCCATGCATGTACTGTGAAAGAGGGGTTTAAGTTTTGGGTTGTAGGTTAAAAAGTAATTTCTTTACGGTCAAAATCTGCATGCAAGTCTGACCCTAGTTTGCTAGTCCGTAGGGTTATTTTCCCAACAACAGAATTGGTGGTCGTACTAGGGATAATAATCTTTGGGGTTTTTGGATTTATTTAAAGTTTTTTGGGTAGTTTAAAGAATATGTTTTCTATTTTTCTTTGCCTGTCTTTTTCTGTAAGGTCTGAGCTAGCAGGGAGCCTGGTTCTTCATACCAATTTTCCATGACTTTTCCTTGACAGTAGTTGTTGGGACACACAGAGGTACACGCGGCCTGCAGAAGGCCTGCACGCGTGTACCCACACCCTATCCTCTTACAACCCGCGTGTGAACGCTAGCTGTAGAGATAGCAGTAGTGTGTAGGAGTTCGGAGAACTTTAGAGGCAGTCCACCTCTTCCCTGTCAGAATTATACATTCTCAGGGGGTTTTCTGGAATCCTGTCTGAGTCTTGCTGGTTCATAGTCCTATCTCAGATTTCTTTTTTCGCCTTGTTATTCCTTGCATTATTTTTTCTTTTCTGTTAGAAAGAGCATCCAAGCCTTCAAGGGACCCTGGTTATCAATACCAGAGGCCTCTTCCTGGTCTGGACTGCCTGTTTTCATTTTTGTCTTAGAATTTAGACATACACGTGGCCTGTACAAGGTCAGCCCGCATGTACACGCTTCCTGTTTCAGCTCAGCATGCGTTTTCACGCGTTCTGTTTTAGTGACAGTAGCATGCTTGACAGGCTGCTTTTTAATCAGGGTGGGGCAGTCATCCCCTCCTTTGATGAGAAATTTTCCTCTCAGGTGTTTGATTCTAAGGTTGAGCTTGTTCGGTGGATTTAGGTCATCTTACCCCTTAGCACGCTTTTTTCTCGGTTGATGGTTGACCAATATATATATATACCCTTAGCCTGCTTTTTCTCAGTTGATAGTTGACAATATATATATATATATATTATGGTTTTTAGACAAGCGTAAGAGTCTTTGTTTTCTTTATTTCCATTGTGTGTCTTTACTCTGATTCTTTGCGATCTGCGCTTTAAGCCAGAATTTGTTTTTCTTGGTTTTGTGCTTGTCGGTATTTTCCCTTTGTTGCTTTACCAACACTTAAATAAAAAAAAAATCTCTTTTCATTTTCTTCTTTGTTTGAAGAGTGTGTTTTGGCATCATTAGCTAGGGAGAAGTATTTTATTTCATAAGTTTTTGCAGTGCATTTAGAGCATAAGTAGCTCGTAGTGGGGCGAAATTCCTTTATGTTTGCTGTATAAAATCTTAGAAAAATTGAAAAGAAAAAGAAATCTTTCTTTGTGAAAAGTTGTTGAAATTTTGCATTTAGAAAAAGTCTTTTGTTTCCAACTTTTTTCATTCGTTTTTTGCTTTCGTCTTTACACATCATCAGTTTCACCCTCATACCCCTTGAAATAAGAAAAACCCATAAAAGCAACGCTAATTTAAAATCTATTAGACTTTTTGTTTGTAGGGTTCAAAAACTAGTTCAGGACTAGGGCCTTGGATTAGGTTGGAGAGGAAACTCTCCAAGGCCATTCAAAACCAAACATTAGAGTTTGCGATAGGGAGTGTCTAAGTCTAGTTTCATGGAATTTATCCGAGACCCCCCTCTAACACAGGGGATAAACATGAGGTCATGTGCCGAAAGGTAGCGGAGATAACCCCACCAAAGCTGGACCAATCGTAGTGGAGAACACATATCGAGGGCTTGTTTTGGGATTCCGTCGTTTGCATTTGCCACGGGGCTTCATGGGTCTCGAATCCATTCGAGGTCCTCAGTTTTCTTCCAGACCATTTGCTCTCGATACCCTTGACAGGTTTTGGGCTTGATACCCTACTCATTGTGGTCTACCCAACTTTCGACTGTACTCGCCTGGTGACTGTTCGCGTGCTGGCAACCTAGTTGCCAATCTTTTTAGGGACATACACGGGTGACTGCGGGGGTATACTGCGGTACCTAGGATAGACATCGGGCCACGCTTTGCAGATTATACCCAGAGGGTTCTTCCGTATTCGAGTTGCATTTGCACCGGTAAGTTGCTCTAGTGTTGGTTGTTGTAACTGTTCTTCCAAATAGTTTAGTGATTGCTTCTCTTATCTCTCAGGGGCTTATTTTTAGTGGGTGTTACTTTTTGAATGTGTAGAATACATTAGCGTGTCTTGGATATTCTCACACAGTGGAGGATCCTGAGCTCCGTCGGTCACGAAAGCTTCTGGGCCTGCCGCTGGTTACACTGGAGCCACCCCCGCCACCATTAAGGCGGAAGCTAGACCAACAAGGGTCTTTTGAAGCGACCGAGTTACAAAACTTTGTGCTCGAACAACTCCCAGAGGAATCAACTACCAATATTGGCTTGGTTGAAACCCCAATCACTGATATCTAGGCATCATTTACTGCACCATTCCAATTTCACGAACTCCAGACAGTGCCTCACACAGCTATGGAAACAACCGCTGTTACTTCTTCTGGGAATTCTTCCATTCCCACCACAGTTGCTACCATAGGAGAATCATATCCTAACTTACCGTCGTTGGTCCGAGCCACTATGGTCTCGGCCGCAACTACGTCGCACAGTGGACCGAACCCATCTATGGCAGTGGCCACAACCCCCTTCACGCCTAGTGCGACAGACCCTCCGTTCTCATATGGTATGCCTAGTTCGGGTACAAGTCCTGCACTCACTTACTCCACTTTACAAACTTTGGGTCTGGGGGCAGGGATCTCTAACGCTCCCTTGCAAGGTCAACTTGGGGGCACTCTTGTCCCTTTTAATGCTTTTCCTTACGCAGGAGGTCATATCCCTCCTTCGTCCCCTTCGCTTGGTGGTCTGCATCAGCAGTCTCGGGTAGCGTGCACACACTAGTTTATTTGGAGCAGCGATTCAAGGAACACCTGCGCACAGTATGCCAGTAGGTTCGACACTGTTTGTTTGGAACGGGACGTTTGGTAACAACACTTTCTCATCCACCGCTTTCCCATCTAGGGGCAATCCCATTTTTGGACAGTCTACTCCGATGCAGGGTACTATTCCTGCACAGGGGGCACATATAGAAGGAACTTGGAACTCAGGACAAGGATCCGTTCCCTCCTCTGGAATGTCGTTCTGGGGTAATTCTTTTCACAGTCAATGGAACCCTGGAGAGACCACTATGCCTCTCCCATCGGGATCGACATGGGGTAATCCTTCCCAAATTCCTTCGAACACGATGTACACCCAACACCCTATGTCCTTTATGGGAAATCAACCGATGATGTATCCACATATGAAAAATCCTTACGCTGGTTAGGGCCATGGTTTCTACCAGAATACGGGCCAGCAGCCAAACTTTTCCTAGCAACCTGGTGCTAGTCAAAACCCAGGACCCTTTTTCCCAGGTTATCAGCAGCAACCCAAACTACCATTCCTGGCAACTTTACACTTGTGAAATCTGATAAGGTTGTTAAATGATCCTATTTGTCATGATCCACGTTGGCCTCCTATGCCAACGAAGTTGTCTTCGGACATTCCAAAGTTCAAGGCCAAGCCTAATGAAGATCCAGGTGATCATGTGACTACCTTCCATCTTTGGTGTTCATCTAACTCATTGAAAGATGACTCTGTACAGTTGCGATTTTTTCAACGCACTCTTATCGGGAGTGTTGTGAAATGGTACATCGAGCTCGATCGCTCAAGATACTCTTCTTTTGGCGAACTGGCGATGGCCTTCCTTAACCATTTCTAGTTACCTGTGAGATACGACGCTGGCACAGAGCTGCTCGCCAATTTCGAACAAATAATAGCGGACCATATCTCTGATCATATCCGATAATGGAGACGCCAGAAGAGTCTAATCAAAGTACCCGTCCCACCAACATTCCTGCTTGAGTGGTTCCTTAAGTCTTTGGTCCCATAGTTATCCAAAGACGTCGCAATTTCCATAGTTTTCTCCGAAGAAGATGCCATCATGAGGGCTCAACAGTTTGAGCTCATCTATTCTCAGTCTGGTTTATTATACAACATCTTGCCCGATGCGCCACGTTCGATATTGGATAAAACTAGATAGAGAGTTGGACCACATGCTGATGGTATTTTTGGTTCAACACAAACCAAGCCCGCTAAGAAATTGACAAAACAATTGCAACAATTATCTATACAACACATAGTGGCCAGCCAAACTACTTCTTTGGCTGCTCCCCTTACCCAAACGTTGGACGTACACTTCGTGCAGTCGACTAACCCAAAGGCCACCCAGCAGCCTGAAGGGAAGAA
>SNQJ01S0001788.1:34470-47040 GCA_010110895.2 Picea sitchensis | reverse complement strand
TTATGTCGGCTTTAGGCAATTATTTGTAATTATACCTCCTAGTCTCCTATATATACCAAGGAGACATTTTCATTTGGAATCATCTTGTACTTGAACATTTAAGTGGGGTAAAAGGAGGTTGCCCCCTCTAAGTGGCTTATTATCTGAAATTATCTCATTTTCAAGGCGTTGAGTACTTTTCCTGAGGTTTTTCCATGCTATATTGATGTTTGGTTCTTAACAGAACTATGCCAATTTAACTAAAGGTTTCATGCATTTGTTGAAGAAGGACACTCGATTTATATGGGATGAGTGAACCCAGGAATCCTTCGACGCTCTTATGAAATATTTGGTATCGATGTCTTTGTTGAAGCCTCCATACTACAGTAGAGACTATTTTCTTTATATTGTTTCATATGAAGGGACAGTTGATATGGTTCTAGTTTAGGAGGATGATGAGCTCCATGAGCACATTGTCTACTATCTCAGTCGAAACCTAGTTGGTCATGAACTCAAATACTCTCACGTAGAGAAACTGGCCTTGGACGTTGTACATGCGGTTCAAATATTACAACATTATATCTTACTTTGCGAAAATATCGTGGTTTTGTATATCAATCCATTTCAATACCTCCTCACCATAAATATAATAGGGAGGAAATACAATAAGTGGATTGTTATTTTTCGAGAATTTGATCTTGATTTTGCTTCTACAAAGTCTAAGAAATCGCTAGTTTTTGCCTAGTTGATATCGGACTTCCCTCGACTAGATGAGGAAATTTTTCATGATGATCTATTCATGGATGAACATATTTTCCTTATCTCTTATTTGGACCCTTGGTATGGAGACATTTTGATCTATCTTCAAACCTTGAAGCTATCCCAACATCTCTTGAGAGACAATCGATGACATATACGCCATCAGGCTAAAAACTACCTTATTATCGACAACACTTTGTATCGTTGAGGGGTAGATAATATTTTATGTTGTTGGTTGACTCATGAGGAATTTGAAGCTATTCTCAATGAATTTCACAGTGGGGCATGTTGTGGTCATTTATCGGGGCTTGCAACAACCCAAAAAATATTGCAAGCCGATTATTTTTGGCCGTCAATTTTTAAAGATTGTGTTGAAGTGGTCAAGAAGTGTCACCCTTTCTAGGTGTTCACTCGGGAAATGAACTCACACCCAACCCCTCTTCACCCAATTATCACCTTCGGTCCCTTCACCAAGTCGGGGGTATATTTTATGTACTGTAACCCAACCTCGGCTGGGGGACACCAACATATTATCATGGTCGTTGATTATTTTAATAAATGGTTAGAGGCCATGCCTACCGTTAAATCTGATTGTAATACTGCAACATTATTCGTATTCAACCAGATTATAGGTCGGTTCAGAATCCCAAGAGATATTTTCACTGTCATGGAAGTCACTTTCAGAATGAAATGATGAAAGAGTTAGCATCAAAGATGGGGTTTAAGCACAATCATTCTTCCCCTTATTATCCCCATGAAAATGGACATGTAGAGGCAGTGAATAAATCTCTCAATACCATCTTGCAAAAAACTGTCAGCTAGAGTAAATATGACTGGGATCTAATGCTTTACCCTACACTTTGGGTATACTAAACCATGGTAAAGACTTCCACTGGTTTCTCTCCTTTTCAGTTAATATATGGTGTGGAGTCAATTATTCTGATTGAATGTGAAATCCCTTCCCTTAAGTTGGAAATTGAGCTCCTACCTGACACATCTGATCTTGAAGAATGCTTTGTATACCTGGAGAGTCTCGATGAACAACATCGATATTCCTCTACAACTATCGAAGTAAATAAGTGACGTATTAAGGTTTAGTACGATAAGTCTGTCTGTCCTTGGCAGTACCCTGAGGGTGACTTGGTTCTCCTTTATGACCAAGCCAAAGAACCATTGGGGGCAAGAAAGTTCAACCCCATGTGGCACAATCCTTATATAGTGTGACGTGTCTTAGAGAAAGGAGCCTACTAATTAGAATATTATGAAGGGAATATGCTAGATGAGCCCAAAAATGGGCTCTACCTTAAAACGTATTATGCTTGAGCCCTCAAGATTGGGAATTACCTGTGTATACTAGTGTATCTTAGTGTATATACATATTTATCTTCTTTTTTGTGTCATTGGCTTACTTATCAAGTTTTCCCTTGGTTGGAAAATGGCAACGAAGTCTTTAGTTTACTTAGGATTCGCGGACAGTGCCAGTCATCATACGTAGAACATGGCTTCCGTCGCTTGGGTCATTTAATCACATAAGGGCCAACTGGTGTCTTTAGGTGGCATTTGTCTCGATCCATCAATGAATAATGTGGTTGAGTATAACGCTGTTATAGATCTATTATGCGGTGCCATTTCACAAGGTGTTTAGTCTTTAGAGGTTCTTCTTGACTCCCAATTAGTCATATGTTAGTTGAACGACAGTTACTGTCTAATGATTCCTACGTGAGAGGGGATTTCATTGATCGTAGCTCCTGCAATCAACAAATGAAGATCGTGGGGAAAATGGCCTAAAACGCACTATGTGGGTGAAAAAACTCAAATGGTATGGTAAAATGGTCTATTTTTACTATTAATATAAAAATTTTACCCACTTCCTATATTTGTTTGCTATCTTTTTGACCTATGGACTAATAGAGCAGTGAAAAGACTTGATTTTGGTGGTTTTGTCTAGGATATTTTTTGCGGTTTCCAGCGTCGTACTGCCTGTTCATACCTTCGGTAGGTATATTCTTTCACCAGAATATAGGATATTTTTTCACTCCATTTTTCATTCTTTCATCATTTGATGACTGTGATCCATACACCCTAGGTACAAACCCATTTATTACCGACACAAAACCTTTTCACTACTACTAGAAGTGTTGTTATTAAGTGGTAGAGACTTACCAAATATGAGTGACCTAGTTAGAACCTTTGTGTCATTTGGTACCCATGCATAAGTTATTCCATAGGACCAAGATTTCCTTATAGTCCTGATATGAATTTGCATTCAAACTTCATTTTCTTACTCACAACCATCCTGACCATTACCTATGGGACTCCCCCCGAGTCTTGGTTAAGTTCTTTTCTGACTCCCGAAAAAACGAAAATGTTGTCGAGTGAACTTGTCTCTTTCACACTCGTTAAATGTCTTTGAAAGGGTGTCTATTTGGTCTAAGTTTAACCCTTTTCTAGACCAAGTAGACTACTTATGAAAAAGGAATATTCTAGTCACCATTGGCTAGAAGAGTTCTCCTGGATATCATTTTATATTTTTTCGGGCCTAGGGGACTAAATATATGAAAAGTGACATTTTTGGCGTTAAGTTGTAATTGCATTCCATCATCCTACTTGTATTAGTGAGCCTATTGTCGGTTTCGACTTTCTCGTTATAAGCCTCTTATCTCAAAAATTTGCATCACTAGCCAAGTAGAGCCTTATATATATCCTTTGCAGCTTGACACCTTGTACCCTTAGAGGAAACATCCCCCCAAGTTTCCAAGCCCCACATGCATTTCCTTGCATTAAGCATAGGTATGCTCTGCTTCTTGGAAATAGATTCTTACTCATGACACTCATTTCCTCTCCTGTATCATAGCATTTATTTGCCTATGAAAAAAAAAAACATGGGCGGGAAAAGAATATTATCCCATATCAGCAACAATCATGTCGCCTTTGAACAAAGCAAAAACTTTTGAGTCTATTTTCATCCAAAGTTTGGGTTTAGCATGACCTTAGGAAGATGATATCGTTAGTTAGAGTTTACTCCTCCGACTGGTTATTCTTATAGTCCCTATGGAGAGTTTGTTGATACCTTTTGCATCGCAAAGTTTTATCATCAAGTCTATGATGTCTGAGTTATCTATATGTCTCATTCTATTTTTCAAAGGAAGTTTATAATCCTGTGTTGGCCATTTCTTAAAACTCTTGACTTTGCATGTTAGCCATACCCTCAATGGTTCTCGGAGTCACATGAATTTGTAGTCCTACCATGCACCCTGGTCCTACTTTCATTATGGGTAGGTAACCTTGAACCCAACAAATGGCATTTCCTCATTGGTTGTTGACTGGGGGGTTTCCCTTGTGTTCGACTACAAGAAATATATTCACACATTGGTATTCATGCAGTGCCTTGGATTCCATTAGCCTTATTGGTGGTTTCCTCTCCTTTTTCGACAATTTTCCTTATTGGTTGTTATTCAGAAGGTCTCTCTCATGCACTACTTGCATCTAGTGCATGCGAGGGACGCATAGGGTTGTTGGTTCATGAACATCCTATTCGTTCAAGATCCTCCTAATCATCAAGATATTGCTTTGTACCTCGTGTTGAATGATGAGAGATGCCCTAATTCTCTCCTTTCAGCAGGTCTCCTTCCATCGACTTCAACTCATCTATTCTAGAAATGAGACCTAGAGTCCTATGAGTACCTAGAGGCTTGCAGTCATCAGTGGCAGGTTCTCTCTCCATTGAAAGTTGGGAATACATCAATGTCTTATGATCAATGGATTATTCAAGTGTTTGACCTCAACACCCTTATTCACACTTGTAGAATGTACTCGGTTCCTTGATACCTACTTTCATTATCAGTGGGTTGTCTCCCGTTTTTTAACGATATACCTTAATGACCGATAATTAAACTAAGTCTCATTGTGTTCGACCTCAAATCCTTTATTCACATGATGTAGACTTGCACCTTTGGCAAATAATGTAGAATACCTCCAGCTTACAGTAGCAACATTCCTCAACTCTTACTGTCTTTCATTGGACCAATACCTATATGACTTCAGTGATCATGTGAGATCAGATTGTACTCCATTGTATATAGATATATTCAGATTGATTTTGAGACTGGATTCCACTATACCTTGTTCATGACTATGACAGCCTATGGCATATGTCCTCTTTGTATTTCCTATTCATGGCCATGAACAACTATTTTATATATTTACACATGGATCTGTAGTGTAATTCAGATTGACAACCATGTGTACAAAATCATTATGGATAGTAATATTCTCATGAGAAACTAGCACTTCCAAATGAGTCTTCATTACTCCACTTCTGGGAATTATAATGTATTTCAACCATCACAAATAGTCCTCTGACCTCACACATTAGGGGGCATCTATTAGAACAAATTTTTCCTCACTCCATGCAACTTGTTTGGATGGCCTTCCATTTCCCTATGCAAACTTGAAGTTCCCTTTTTGTGCATTCCAAATCCAAAAAAGCATAGTTCTCCACATATACACGCCCTATCAGTTATAAAACAAGCATATACACATGTTTCTCCACTACAACCCGTGCACATCAAGTTTGGTGCTCAAATTAAAAATTATGTTGGGTTTCCATGCCATGTCATGAGATCCATGATCCTTGACCTTCCATATACTGGAAACACTCTTACTCGTCCATTCAATTCCATTTGAAGGCTATAAATTGAGTCATATTCAAGCCTTGATGGATTGAAAAATTCAACTTTGATAGCAAAGACAGTCTTGAGAAATTTCACTTCATATTGAGTCTGCATCCCTTTGTCCTTGAAAGTTTGAACTCCTTGTTCAACCCCAAAGCTCTTCCTTCTTTGTGATGGAGAACCTCATTGAATCCTATATATGAGCTTGCCTTTGGTGGATGATTGAAGTGGTGGAGGCCCAGTTGGAGGGACTTAGTTTCTCGGTTCCAATATGTGTCGTTACAGAAGTTTGTCACCTATATACTTCTGTTGATTATTTTAATAGAAATACTCTTTTCTCATCCAATTGATATCTTGCAAATATTTGAATTATTATTCCATGGGCATATTTGTCATGTATGTTAATGGATTATGCTAATCTATATGATAATATTATATATTATCATCATATGATTGCGTATGTTGATTCTTAAGGAAAAAATGCAAGTATAAATCTTTGGGTCGTGTGCTCCACGGTGGTCTTCTTCGAACATTCAGACAAGGTAGGCTCTTAGCCTTGTCTTGTTATAATTTCACTTATATAGCATACTTGGGATTATAGTTTATTTATGCGTGTCATTCTGTGTGTTGTGGTTTACCCCTAGCCATAGAGAGATTTTCCTCGTAACAACCTATCACAATGAAACACTATTTGATGATGTTTGTAATACCCCCGGGATATACCCAATTGTAAATGTAGATATGTTTTATAGGCTGGTGAGCTTGGATATTTTAGGGCAGAGTGCTTGTGTGATTATTAGGACGGAGAACCTATATGCTAAAAGGCTAGTGAGACTATCATTGTAATAGGTATTACTCATATTATTAGTAAAATATATCACTATTGCAGACCAAGTCAAGCGAAAGAGTATGGGGGGATAGGACTCCACAAGAGGGAAAGGGGGCAAAAGGAAAGGGGCTAAGTCACGAGGGATTAAGACAAGGAATAAAACAATATTATTCCTCAGTGATAAGATTCATGTTATAATTTTATCATAAGTTCCTAAGTGAGAGGAACATATTACCAAGTGGAGTCAAGGAATTTCCTAGAGTGACAAGTGTCAATATAGGAACATGCAATATAATGGGGGGATTCTTTCATTATTTGGGCATTCACTATGACCATTTGTACCTTCATACGATAAATATCCATACATGTACTTGGGGAAGATTTAGAGTTGTTTGTAAGGAGTAAACCTGGGTAATTTGAGTGGAAGAAGCAGGTTGTCAAATCGATGTACATTTTAAGAAGCAAGTTGTCATGCCCATGAGAATTCTCTCCAAGTGAGAGAACTATTGGGAATTGGTTTCATTATGTGCCAAGTTGTAACTACATGGCTTTGAGACTTCCCGTTGAGCCTTTTGTTGAAGCCCCGGAAGGGAAGTGGGGCAACTGAAGGATTGTTGAGAAGAGAAGGGGTACACATCCTGGGGTGGGGTAGGTTGTGTGGAATGAGAGGTTGTAGGCTTATTGTTGGAGTTGGAACCTTAGTTTGAGATTTTTTATTGTTGATAGACCTTAGCTTGGCTTAGGATTCCTTTGCCTTGGTGGAGTTTTAGCCCTAGCTCGAGGGTGACCTACCGTTGAGAGTTTATGAGCCACAAAGTCTATGGCTAGGAGGAAAGTCTAATGTCTGCACGCAATTGATGAATTAATAAAAAGATAAGTGTTATTTTATTTTTGTTTTTATGCTAATTATTGTGTGAATTCTTATATAAATTTTGTATGCTTTATTATACATGTTTATGCATGACTTGTATGATGTTTGCACCACATAATTGTTGCATAAGCAGAGAATTTTATGAATTAATGGTATCAATTGAGGAATTTTTGTGTGGCATGGTCCAGCTTATGGATGGGATGCTACAATGTGGTATCATAGCAAAAATAATAGACATAACAGGACTCAACTAGGTGGCAAGGTACGTTACAATGTAGTATCAGAGAAAAAATAATAGAGATAACATGACTCAACCAGGTGGTGGGGTATGCTACAATGTGGTATTAGAGCCACATGTTCAATATTGAGCCTGCATGGGCTAGTTAGAAAAATACTGAAGATAAATTGTAGAAATTTAATTTTAGAGTATGTCTGCAAATTGTTCGACAAAAGGATTCCTATGAATTTGGGGAAGAATTCATGGGGAATTTAAATAAATTTAGTGAGGGATTATAAATCCCCAAATTTTAATTGCATTATGAGAAAACGTGTGTCTGTAGATGGCCGAATTTCAAATTACAGAGGAAATCATGGCATAATTGGTAAGAATCCCCAATTTATGAATGGAATTTAAGAAAATTCATGTCCAAAATTGTTAATCGGATGCACATGGGGATAATTGGTTGTTGCATAGGTTTAATGAGGAATTTTTGGATCTGTAATTGGACAAATTCCATATTTACAGAGCTTCAATGGTGGCCAATGGAAGAAATTGTGAATTGGCCATATTTGGAAATGAAAAAATGAGAAATTTTGGAAAATTGGAAAAATTTGGGTATTTTTCCATACAATGACGTCAGCATGACATGGAGGCCATGTGCCAACTGACATGGTAGAAGAGTGGCATGCAATGCCACAGTGGTAGGGCCATGGTGGTTGATGTGGTAGGTGGTAAGTGATGTGGATTTGTAGTGGCGGGGCACCTTCCTATCCTACAGAACCTTGACTCTAGACCCGCGGTGAGATCTCGAAAATAGACTAAGTATCAAGGCATCATGGAGCGAGGTGAGATCTAGAAAATTTCCTAAGTATCAAGGCTCTCTCATTTGAATTACACTTGAGAATATTAAATAACTATAGGTTTCTGAGGTAACCAAAGGCCATCTAAGCTGAATTTATGAGGAAAGTGAAGAAAAGAAGGCCGGAATTCAAGGAAGGATAAATTCTTTTGATGGTGCTTTCTAAGGTATGTTTTTTTAGGTCATCTCACCATTTTTGTAATAACTTTTTTTCTAGAATGAATCAAACCTTTAAATTTCTATTCCATTGAGTAAACATATCCAAGTATCTGTGGTAAAAAATTCAGCTTGTGTTTCGGTGTATTTTTGGAATTACACTCCTTGGAAAATAGGGTTTGTGGCTAGTCCCGAAACTAGTCAAAAACAGGTGTTTCGGGTAAAAATGTCATAAATTATTCATAACAGATCCAAATTCAGTGAGACCAAATTTATTGGTTAGAGTACAGTCGGTAGTATTCTATGTAATAGTTTCATATTGATTCAACAAACATTTTGTGTGGAGCACTCTCTACAAGGTCGCTCTCTAGAATAAAACAAAATTCAACAAGGTATGCCATTTTTGCTATAACTCCTTTTTTGAGAGGTTCCAAGTAGTAACACCTGGAGGAATTTCATAAAAAAACTGAAGAAAATTGTATATCAGTTTCAGATATTTATTCATTACAGGTACAAAGTTACCATCATTTCAAGTTAGGGTTGTTGACTAATCCAAAAACTAGTCATGTGAGAAGTTTGATGAAGATGCTAGTCTCGTATTGTAAAAGTTAAGGAAGGTTTGTAGGTATGTGATCATATACACCAGGTATATTATAGATTTACAAATCACATTTGGATGCTGAAATTGATGAGGGCTTTTGGTTAAGGTACATGTTGGTTACATGGTTGAGACAAGCAGTTGATGAGTTGGCACATACATGAGGTGTATAGTTGATGATGTTGGTACATATTTATGAGTCATAGTTGATGAGTAGTTGACACATGATTGGTACATACTTGTTACATGGTTGGATGCATTTTTTTATGGTACATGTTGATTACAGGTTGTTTGGTACAGGTTGGTGCATGGTTGATGCACTTGTTTATGGTACAGATTGATTTCAGGTTGATGCATGGTTGATGCATGGTTGATGCATGGTTAGGGTTTATTGGTACAGGCTTATAGTGGTATATCTCACAGTGATAGTGTGATAGTGGTTCCATCATTCTACTTTCACTTCAGGGCGGTTGGACGGGGCAAGGATAGGTGGTTTTAGCCACCTTCCAGTTGTAGCCGAAGAACATAGGGGGTTGTAGCCTCCTTCTGGTTGTAGCCAGAGAATTGGGGAGTTGGAGCTTCCCTCATGTTGTAGTCTGAGAAAATAGTGGGTTGGAGCCTCCTTCCAGTTGCAGCTGGAAAACAAAGGAAGTTGGTGCTTCCAATGAATGTAAATCTTCAAGACATATAAGAAAACAAATTATGTGGTTTTCTCCCGCTTTGGGTTTCCACATAAAACACTGGTGTACTATATATGTGTATGATTGTTCAGTTTTTCATTGCTTATTTACTCTACAGTTATTGGATGATAATGCTACATTGATATAACACTTGGATTATATGGTTAAAAAGGATTAAATTTCTCTATTATTGATTTAGCTCCTCTCTCAGTAATCCAACAATTGGTATCAGAGCATGTTCCTTCATAAATCGGTTTAACCACTAAAAGGTAGATCATGGAGAGAAACAACTTGTACAAAAACGAAATACCATAGTTTGATGGACAAAAGTATGCTTTTTGGAGCATAAGGATGAAGACATATATACAGGCACAGGGATTTCAAGTTTGGCAATCAATTGTTGATGGATACACAACACCAGCAATTCCACCAACAAATGAAAAAGCTGTGAAACTTGGTGAGAATAATCCCAAAGCCAAAAATGCACTTTTGAATGGTCTAAGTGATACAGTAATCACCAAAGTTGCACATTGTAAATCCGCTAAAGAGATTTGGGACAAACTTTGAAATATTTATGAAGGAGTTACAAAGGTCAAAGTAGCAAAGCTTCAAACTTACAGAGGTTAGTTCAAACAAATAAAAATGAAGGAAGATGAAAATATTGCAGCCTAGTTCTTATGAGTCGATGAAACAATGAATGCAATCATAGGATTGGGAGAAGAAATCGAAGAATCTGTAATTTTTCAAAAGGTACTAAGATCTCTTCCTATGAGATTCAACCCTGAGATATCAGCACTAGAAGAAAGATCATATCTAAACTCAATAAGCATGGATGAACTATATGTAATCTTCACATCATATGAAATGAGAACTGAACAGGAAAATCTAGATGTTAAAGAAGAAGTCTTCAAAGCATCCAAAATATCAAAGAAAAAGAAACAACAACAAGAAGAATATAGCAGCAACAGTGACGTCTCGGAAGATGATGAAGAAGTGGCCAACTTCGTTAAAAGAATGAACAAGGGAACCAATGGTAGGTATAGAGGTAAGCTTCCTTTAATTTGTTTTAATTGTGATGGTATTGGTCACTTTGCTAGCAAATGTCCTCATAAGAAAAAGATAAATGATGAAGGTTACTCAAAAGGCAAACACACGTATAAAGGCAAAAGAACTACAAAGAAAATTTTCAATAAAAGCTTATGCACCAAAGAAGACAAATCATCATCAGATGAAGATGAAGTCAGTGACAGTGAGACTTGAAGAGTTCTATTCATGACAGTAAAAGACTCTGACAAAGAAGACTTTGAAGAAGAATATGAAGAAGCCGAAGAAGGATATGAAGAAGCTGAAGAAGAAATTGAAGAGGTGGAAGTTGACTATCAAGAAGAATTAATGTGTTCCATAGAAGTTATCATAAGAGAAAAGAATAAAAACAAGAATCTACAAGCAGAACTAGACAAGAAAAAGGACACTCGAGAACTAGAAAAAATGATCACAAAATTGAAGGTTCAAATAGAAGAAGATAAAATAATTGAAGAAGCACTCGAAGAACAGCTAGAAGAAAATGACAAGATCATTGGAAACTTGGAAGTACAGATTGTCACACTAAGAAAGGATATTCAAAAGAAAAATATGCAGAATAACTCAAAAGTTATGGATGACATTATCAGCAGTCAAAAATCTCATCTTGACAAGTCCGAACTTGGATACAATCAGATAGAAAAGGGATCAAGATCCAAAACAATAGAGCAAGAAACAAATCCAAAAAGATATGCAGAAACAATCAAAAGGGATAGGAAGATATACAAGGAAGATTACAGGGACACTCCTCCACCGAGAAGATTCAGATTTCAGAATCAACAACAGATAGATAGGCCTCAAGAAGAAGAAGGATTCATTAGAGCACCTCATTTAAGAAGATCTTCAACTACCAGGTATCAAACTATATTTTTTGTTTTATATTATGCATGTAATAATTTTGGACATAAAGCTGTGAATTGCAGAGCTAACAACAGGAACAATAACAACTTTGAAAATCATACACAAAGGGGCTATTCAACAAGACCTAGTAAAACACAAAGAAGAAGTTACAACAGATTTGAATCTTTGAACACTGAAGTGGAATGTTACAAATGTAACAATTTTGTACATGTGGCCAAAAGTTGCAGAATGACAGTCCCTCCTAAAGAACCTCAACAGAATAAAAACAATCATAGACAAGAATCTCAGAAAACGACATGGATAAGAAAGCAAGATTAGTATAGCAATGAAGAATGCACAGTCGCTCTAGAAGATAAGAAGAAGAAACATGGTTGGTATGTTGACAGTGGGTGTTCAAAACACATGACAGGTGATAGAGACAAATTGCGAAAGGAAATAAATGGATCAGTCTCCTTCGAAAATGATAATTCAACCAAAATCATTGGAGAAGGCACAGTCCAAATTGGGAACAAGAATAAAAAGGCATAAAATGTTCTATTGGTAGAAGATATGAAACATAATATTCTAATTGTGAGTCAAATGTGTGAAAAAGGTCATAAAGTTACTTTCAATTCACAAAAGTGTGAGATAAGAAGAGAAGGTTCAGGGAAATTGGTCGATACAGCTGCAAGAACTTCAGACAACATATATGTGTTAAGTGAAATTGTAAATGAAAAGTGTTGTCTACGAAAGGAAGATGAAGGTTGGCTATGGCACAAAAGAATGGGTCACCTGAATTTTGATAACCTTGTCAAATTCAACAAAAGAGAAGCAGTCAGAGAAATGCCACAGATCACGAAACCAACCAACACTTTATGCAAGAATTGTCAACAAGGAAAGCAAACAAAGACCAGGTTCAAATCAAAGGAATATTCAACAACAAGACCACTGGAAATTGTGCATACTGATCTAGTTGGACCAACTACAACAAAGGGCTTAAAAGGTGAGAGATACTTTATGTTATTA
>SNQJ01S0001788.1:0-30966 GCA_010110895.2 Picea sitchensis | reverse complement strand
CGAAGGCCGGAATTCAAGGAAGGATAAATTCTTTTGATGATGCTTTCTAAGGTATGTTTTTTTCAGGTCATCTCACCATTTTCACAATAATTTTTTTTCTAGAATGATTCAGACCTTTAATTTCTATTCCATTGAGCAAACATATCCAAGTATATATGGTAAAAAATTCATCTTGTGGGTCATTGTATTTTTGGAGTTACACTCCGTGGAAAATAGGGTTTGTGGCTAGTCCCGAAACTAGTCAGAAATAGGTGTTTCGAGTAAAAATGTCATAACTTATTCATAATAGATCCAAATTCAGTGAGAAAAAATGTGTTGGTTAGAGTATAGTCTTTATTATTCTATGTAATAGGTTCATATTGATTCAATAAATATTTTGTGTGGGGAACGCTCTACAAGGTCTCTCTCTAGAATAAGCCATAATTCAGCAAGGTATGCCATTTTTGCTATAACTCCTTTTCTGAGAGGTTCCAAGTAGTGACACCTGAATTGATTTCATAAAACACATTGAAGAACATTTTATATCAGTTTCATATCTTTATTCATTACAGGAACATATTTATCATCATTTCAAATTAGGGTTGTTGACTAATCCAAAAACTAGTCATGTGAGAAGTTTGATGAAGATGCTAGTCTTTTGTTGTCAAAGTTAAGGAAGGTTTGCAAGAATGTCATCATATACACCAGGTCTATTATAGAGTTACAAATCATATTTGGATGATGAAATTGATGAGGGATTTTGGTTAAAGTGCATGTTGGGTACATGGTTGAGACAAGTAGTTGATGAGTTGACACATACATGAGGTGTATAGTTGATGATGTTGGTACATATTGATGAGTCATAGTTGAGGAGTAGTTGACACATGATTGGTACATACTTGGTACATGGTTGGATGAATTTTTTTATGGTACAGGTTGATTACAGGTTGTTTGGTACAGGTTGGTGCATGGTTGATGCACTTATTTATGGTACAGGGTGATTACAGGTTGAGGTGCAGGTTGATGCATGGTTTATGCATGGTTCAGGTTTATTGGGACAGGTTTGCAGGGGTATATCTCACAGTGATAGTGTGACAGTGGTTCCATCATTCTACTTCTACTTCAGGGAGTTTGGACGGGGCAAGGATAGGTGGTTGTAGCCGAAGAACATAGAGGGTTGTATCCTCCTTCTGGTTGTAGCTAGAGAATTGGGGAGTTGGAGCTTCCCTCGGGTTGTAGCCTGAGAAACTAGGGGGTTGGAGCCTCCTTCTAGTTGCAGCTAGAAAATAAAGTAAGTTGGTGCTTCCAGTGAATGTAATTCTTCAAGACATATAAGAAAAAGCATTCTATGGTTTTCTCCCGCTTTGGGTTTCCACGTAAAACACTGGTGTACTATGTATGTGTATGATTGTTCATTTGTTCATTGCTTATTTACTCTGTAGTTATTGGATGATAATCCTACATTGATATAACACTTGGATTATATGGTTAAAAAATATTAAATTGCTCTATTATTGATTCACCCCCCCTCTCAGTAATCCAACAACCACTAGGTGGATGCCAAGTTATTTTGAGTCTATTGCAGCACTTAAAGAACTGTGGTAGCAATGAAAATGATTATTGATACTATAGAGAATGTTGGATGCAGTTAAAAAGTATGAAATGCATTCCCACGGAGGAGTGGGAGGTTTTTTCAAAAGGATTCAAGCATGGGGGTGATTTTCTGAGGGGGAAATCAATAAGGAATCATGAAGAAGAAAATGGTTCTATTCTTAGCAAGAAAGGAAAAAGTGACAAATCTTGAAGAGATCCATTTCAAATGGAAAGGATCTATTGGTGTTACGGATCCAGGATGTTGGAAACACCACTAGAGTTCATGATGTCAATTTGATGGAAATTGACTATGCAAGTTAAGTTTGAGACCAAATTGGATATGGAAGGAGAAGTGAATGGTATAAGCACCACAAGTGTTGAAGTGTTCAGTCAACGCAAGATGAATCAATTGGACCAATACAGTAAATGGATGTTGAAGATCCAAAGTTAGTAAGACAACAGGGTTGGCAATGTAGATTTGGTCATGTATGATCTGGCTAGAAGTGGCCAGAAAAGCAAGAAAACATGCTCACTTATTCCAACAAAATAAGGTTGGATTATATGGACCCGTGAAATATATGAGTGTTGAAGATTAATATTATCATAGTATATGGTTGGAAATGTAAAGTGACTAGGTGTGGTTTGGCTGGAAAAAAAAAGTGCTCATGGAAGAAAGAAATCATGTTCAATTATTTCAGTAAGAGCATAAAAGAGTACAGGGATCCAGTGATACTTAGGACAGCCAGGAACAACAAAGAGAGTTGCAAAGGAATAAAGAGGTTAATGCAAGTGTTGTATCAACAACTATGCCATGGCTTCTTGGACAACCATACATAACACAATAAGCTGAAATGCATATGCATTTATGAGCATGTTAAGAATGCACTCTTAATGCATATAGATATGCAATAGTGTATGTATATTTTTTAATATATATATATAACATGTTGAAGACTAGGAGTAGTCTATTGTTATATATATGAATTTAAAAATTTGCTAATGATGGTTGTTATGCTAGGAAAGAGAGATTTATTGCATGATTGCAAGTGTTGTTGATGATGATGTTGCTAATAGTCATCCATATGAAGAAGATATTAGAAGGGTAAAATGTTGATAAGAGGTTTGTAAAGGAATCTCATGATATTCTACCAGTTACTAGCTAATGAGGCAGGATCAACAAATTCATTGGTAGGTATACAGGTATGATTTTGATGTACTTATGTTGCATAATCATTGAAGGGAATTTAGATAAGAATTTCCTCCGCCATAGATTATTTTGTGAAGTGATATTATTATGTGTTTGAATGCATTCACTGGAATGCTTTACCGTTCGATGTGGTAAAGGATGAAAGCCTATGATATTTAGAAAATCCATTTAAATTTTGAATGCATACATGTGACATAGTAGCATGTCATGATCTATTGGTTATGAGTTAATAACCAAGGAAAATTAATAGTTATGACCCTGTTATAGAAGTGAATGCCAACAAATATAACCATGTGTGAAGCTATGAAATGTCTAGTTATGGAAAGGCTATAGTGTCACACAAGTATCATGTGCTCTTCCGCTTATAATTGAAGTTTGGACTACAACCTTTTTTCTTACGCTGAAAAGCACCACTGAATTTTATTCATGGTGTAGTGTTTGGGTCGAAAAGGAAGGAATCCAAATGGTTGAGCAAGCAAGGGGAAGTGTATGGATGATGTGTTGAGGCATTGGCCAAACCTTCCAATTCACCATGGTGGATGCATAATTTAGATAAAGGTAATTATGAAAATCAATGCAAAGGTGCATTGAATAACATGTATGAATAGATTATGAAAGGGTGCAAGTGGTAGAGTTGCGCAAGTGCATGCTAAGTTAGAGATATTGATGATCAAAGATATTTTATTGAATGCATTGTGTTGAATGCATGCATACATATTATATTTTAAAGAAATGGTTATGCTAACAACCGAAATGTTGTGATTATTACTAACTCATGAAGTTGAGAACATTTCAGGAGTTGTTAGATATTGCAATGAAAGAGTTGCAAAATAAAGTAGTCACATGAGGATGGACTACGACAAAGCTCTTCCACGGAGACACATTAATTAAAATAGTGATGGCTAAAAGAAATAAAATCTCGGTTGTTGATAGTACATGTGCAGGGAATGATAATATCATTCCAATTAATAAGTGGATTGGTAGAAGTGATTGAATTGTTAAGTGTAAACAATTCTGAGGTCACTTTGTGAATTTTTCTAAATATTACAATAAGAATTTATTGTACAAGAAATACTAACAATGTGTTTGGATGAAGGAAAGTTAGGAGTATTTTAGGGAAATTGGTCTCAAGTATAACACTATTGAAAGCCATAATAAAGACTGAATCCTGATGCTGCAACAACCAAGAAATTAAGATATGGAATCACATACTTGGTAAAACTTTGAATTTCCTTATAAAATAAGTTTGAATTTATAAATGAAATTGTTATAATATTGTCTCATGTTGATTGTATGTGTGTGATACAGATGAGATGATGCTTATTGAAGATGTAAATTTCAGGTAGAAAGGTTATAATTGGACACCAAAACCCTATGATTTCCATGGAGTGTAGACCCTTAGTGGGGGTCTAGTAATGAGTTGGTGCTCTCCTTGTATGTGAAATCCTTGGCAAGATGGATCATTGAAGGATTGTTTATTAATGAAGGGATGTATGAGCCTAGAAGGGTGAATGCAGTAAGGAAGAGGTAGCTCAAGAATGCATGTGGCATGGTGGATAGAATCATGAGGGTGAGTCAGAAAGAACACTGAGATGAATTCTTACCCATAGTAACTATGTGAAATATAGAAAAATGATTCTAGATAAAGTATGAAAACATGAATCTGGCGCTTGAAAAGAAGAGCACCAGAAGGATAACAAGATTCAATAGCAAAGGCATGGAGATTTTTGAAGAATTTTGGATGTACATTGTATATAATGCAATGAGGACAGTGCATAAATAAGGGGAATGGGAATGTAATACCCCCAGGATAAACCCAATCGTAAATTTACATATGTTTTATAGGTCGATGAGCTAAGATATTATAGGTTAGAGTGTTTGTGTGATTATTATCTCGGAGAGCCTAGATGCTAAAATGCTAGTGAGCCTATCATTGTAATAGGTATCACTCATATTATTAATAAAATATATCACTATTGCAGACCAAGTCAGACGAAAGAGTATGGGGGGATAGGACTCCATGAGAGGGAAAGGGGGCGAAAGGAAAGGGGCTAAGTCATGGGGGATTAAGCCAAGGAATAAAATAATATTATTCCTCAATCATAAGCTTTATGTTATATTTTTATCATAAGTTTCTAAGTGAGAGGAACGGATTACCTAGTGGATTCAAGGCATTTCCTAGAGTGACAAGTGTCAAAATAGGAACATGCAATATAATGGGGGAATTCTCTCATTATTTAGGCATTCACTTTTACCATTTGTACCTTCCTGCAATTACCATTCATGCATGTACTTGGGGAAGCTTTGGAGATATTCGTAAGGAGTAAACCTAGTTAATTTGAGTGGAAGAAGTAGCTTTTCATACCCATGTGAATTTGAAGAAGTAGGTTGTCAAACCTATGAGCATTCTCTGTAGGTGAGAGAATTTCCAGGAATTGGTTTCCCTATGTGTCAGGTTGAAACTACAGGGCTTTGAGACTTCTTTCCTAGCTTGTTGTTGAAGCCTTGGAAGGGAAGTGGGAGAACCAAAGGACTGTTGAGTAGAGAAGGGGTACACTTCTTGGGGTGGGACAGACTATGGGGAATGAGAGGATGTAGGTTTATTTTTGGAGTTGGAACCTTAGTCTGAGCATTTTTTATGTTGATACACCTTATCCCGGCTTAGGATTTCTTTTTCCTGGTGGAGTTTTAGCCCCAACTCAATGTTGTAGCCTTAATTTCCACCCTATAGGCTAGAGAGGAAGCCATCAGAGGATAGAATCCCTAGTACATTTTTTTCCTGAGGTTTTTCCCCTTTCAGAGAATTTTTGGAGGCCCTCGTGTGACACCTAGTAGGAAACAAGCAAGTCCCTCACTGGACACTAGTGGCTCAACAAGAAAGGCATTGTTAGACTTCTAGAATCCAGGAGTTACAAGATGATATGTGATGGATGAGTTGGATATTTGTGGAAAAGGCATAGGAAATCACATCATTCGAGTCTCTAGTGGCCTCAGGAAGATCTATAAGCCTCTCCCAAGCCTCCTCCAAGAGCTATATAATAAACAAAATCCTTGGGAAAGAAAAAAAGGAATTGAAAGGTAATGTTATGTTGCTCAACTAAAAATTTGTCCATAAACACAACCAAGAGTCAGTGAGCCTAGCTTGACCAAGGAGGTGCAAGGAGAGGTAAGGAGCAAGGAGGTGCAATGAGAGGCAAGGAGCAAGGAGGCCAAAGGATCTTGCATCATCACTTAAGGTATGCCTTGATGTAATGTCCTTGTGTTCCATTAATAGATCATTTGGTTTCCCCTTCAATGTTTGTATTTGATATATGAATGTTCAGGTGTGATCTTATAGACTATAGATTAGGTTAGATCCAAGCTAGATATAGGTATCTAACACTAGGAATAAGAGTAGAATGGTCGTTTTTTGTATTTGGTGTGCAGGAAGCAGGTTGTAGAAGCTTGAGCTCGAACTTTAGGACTCCAACAGCCAGGATATGCTAAGGACAACATCCAGGAAAAAGGTAATCCATTCTCCCAATTCCTTGTGTGTGATCTTCTTTCTTGTTTCTAGGAGAACCATACAAAATTTATCCCCTTTATAGGATTGCTAGGCCAATCCTAGGGATATCTTACTGATCTCTTCAGTGAGATTCCTATGACAAAAAATCCCATAACACTTGGGGGTGATCTACTATTGAGATTTTATGAGTGACAAAGTCTATGGTTGGGAGGAAATTATGAGTTTTGCACGTAGTTGGTGAATTAATAAAATATAATTGTTATTTTATCTATGTTTTTATGCTAATTACTATATGAATGCTTATATAAATTATGTATGTTTTATTGTACATGTTTATGCATGAGATGTATGTTGTTTGCAGTGCATAATTGTTGTATATGCATATCATTTTATGAATTAATGGTATCAGAGGTAGAAGTTTTGTGTGTCTTGGCCCAACTTGGGGCTAGGGATGCTACAATGTGGTATGAGAGAAAAAATAATAGAGATAATGGGACTTGACTAGGTGGCGGGGTGCGTTACAATGTGGTATTAGAGGAAAAAGAATAGAGATAACGAGACTCGGCTAGATGACAGGGTACATTACATTGTTCGTAGATATCCTAACATTGACAAAGATATGTATTCCATTGTGCAGACATGTCGACGGTGGAAGCATTATTGTTGGCCCTTGACCAAGTTTTGGAGATACTTGGTCATGTTTGACCTCTTTTGGGACTTAGACAGGCTTGTCAAAGGCAGAGCACAAGTCAAAGCGTAGATCGTGGGATCTCAACCCATTTTTAGGACAATTTTAGGATTAGGGTTTATGCAATGGGTATGGGATGTTGGCCCATGGGTTTAACCATGTTTAGGCCCATTTTGTAATGTATAAATAGATATCTAGGCGATGTAAGAAGGGGTGAAGATGCTAAGTGTTAGAGTTCTATCTATGTGATTGTAAAGGCTTTGTGCATAGCATATGTTGAGACTTGTAGAGTTAAGTGCAAGTGATTGTAAGAAGGATTTGTGCTTAAACCTAGCTCGGGGAAGGAAGATCTGAAGAGGTGCACGTAGATCTCCTGTCCTATGTGAAGTGGGTTCTTATGGCTTTGTGCTTGTAGAATATTGAGAGAAGATAATAAACAAGAGAAGAGTTGGTGGACGTAACCCCACACTAGGGTGAACCACGTATATCCTATGTTATGGTTGCTTTGTGCATTCTGGTTATTGTCTTGTGTATATAATTTAAGCTTAAGCGTAGTAATGAATGATTAGATGAATCTAGTATGATAACTTAGTTCTTAAATGATGTGAATAAATGATAGATATGATCTTTTTCCATGTTCTAAGTGCTTATATGTGTTAGATCCGGTAGAATATTGTGTTGTTCTATAATTAGGGTTTGGATCTGCAATGTGAATAAGGGTTAATTACTGATTAATGTTAACTGCTAAGTGATTTGTTAAGTGGTATAATCACAGATCCGTGTCCTAGCTAGGTTACAGACATTTGAGTCCTGCAACCACCCCTGCCTCTACCTCGGGTGAGACTTCATCTTCTTTGCAGGTGTTGCTGAAAGGGCCGATAGTTAGGGTTTTGTTGGTGCGTTGTTGAAGCGTTGAACCCTGGGTCTTCCACTGTGCCAACAAATGGTTACATTGTCAGGACCTGAAACTATGATTGATGGGAACTGAAGAAAAGAAAGCTTTGTGCATAGATCTGTGCTTTAGTGCGCAGTATTGACTTGCGAAGCTCTGTGTTGAGAAGAGAAGTTTGATCTAAATAAAAGAGGTAAGATATTGAATCTTTGTGCTATGATAAAGGTAAGATAAGTGAAAAAATTTGTTTCAAAAGAATGAATCTAGGTATGTTTGATAAATTTTGTCCTACTCTGAAAAATAGGGCATAGTTAGAAGAAAAAATATTTGATACAAATAGATCTGATAGAAGCAATGAAAGATATGTTATTCCTATGCATAGAAAGAATGTTTGGACTAACAAATGGATGCAGGATCCTAGAAAGAATTTTTTTTAGGTTAGTTACTATGATCCCAATGAGCAGTACAGGAAAGGTTGGGGATCATTTAAGAGAAAGAGAGGATTAACCCTTTGTTACAGTTGCAGAAGACCGAGACATATTGCTAAGGAATTCCCTGGTAGAATACCTAGTTGTCTTTTCTGTAAAGATATGGACAATGAAGTTTTGGATTTTCCTAGAATGATTGCTAAAGTTGAAAAGATGAATATGAAACAAGAAAACTATGAGAAAGGCCAAGAAACTAAGGATATAATAGAACCCCAGAAAGAATCAGAGACTATATTACTACAGATGAAAGACAACTTGAATGACCACAAAAATATCAACTTATTAGAGGTCTTAAAAGAGAAAGAGTACATAGAAACAAGAATATGAGACTTCGACATAGTTTGTGTCCTGGATGAGGAAACATAGGTGAATATCATGACAGAGAGAACTTAGGAAATTCTGGGAAAGCCTGCTATGGTTTCTTCATTAGGAGGAATAGGATTATTTAGAGGAAATTTGATAACCCTATGTGGAAGACTTACCCAGATATCTATGAGTGCTCATGGCACTTCGACAGAAGAAGAATTTGAGATCGTTGAGTTTGTTGAGAACAACACCCCATTTTCTATCTTGCTAGGAAAAACCTAGATTGAGAAAGATCAGATACGAAGGAAAAAAGAAGAGGAGGATAAATAACATAAAAATCAAGAACTAAGAGATTTCATGGCTAGGAGAATAGTGCACTTACTAGAAGAACAAGAGAACCAATCAAAGCTACTAAAGACCAAAGATATGGATGTTGAAGTTGAAAGGACATAGGAAGACTGGAGACATGTGTTTTTACAAGAGAGTAGAGCACATACCCCAGAAAGAGAAGAAGTATTACCCTTGAACCCTATGAAAGACCCTCCACAGTGCAAAGTTATCATGCCAAGAGGAGATAAGAATGATAATGGAAAGAAAAAACCAGTGATTCAGATCATAGGAAAGAAGGCCAGAAAGTGCAGTTAGAAGAGGGCAAAGTTACAAAAATTGCAAGAAGTTCCAGAGAATACTTCGCAGAAGAAAGGTTTCCAGAACTCGAACTTCACCGGAATATCCGTACAACACGAATTGGCACTTCGCCATGATGAAGCAATATGACCATTGGAGGTAATATGACAGTTCAATTGACACTCATGAATTGTTAGGAAAGTCGTTATGGCCCAAAAGTTCACCATTGGACCGATGGGACCACACCATAACGGATGGAATTGCATTGAATAAGGCTTTGCGACCAGTTGAAAGAAACTGTTACGACAATATCTATTGATCTTGTCGAGCGTTGCACCAAGAACACTTTTGACAATTGTGATTATCTGATCCTGCAGAGAACTAGTTGATTTCTCACAGTGATCATTGAGACCTCACCATCCATTCTGTTACATTGAGTATTGTTCACCGACCTGAGATATCAGATCTCAAGTGTGCATGTCAGACGCAATTAGTGCAGTGAAAAAATTCATTGAAGAGATTCTAATAGACCTCATGGCCGAGAAGGTGATGTTCACAGGCATCCAAGCCTCATTGACGCGAGGAGTGTAAGTCTCCCCGTCGATTGCTCGTGGATATGGACCATCCCAAGCTGCGACCGAGAAAAGAACCAAGCATCATGATGATTTGGTGAATGCGAAGCTAATTCCATCCATCCTACCTCACTACATCCCATCCCTGGCCAGTTTGGTGAGTTGTGATAGTGTCCCGAGGGACTTCAACTACACAGTCATGACTACGTACCTCCCGAAGGGAATAAAAGAAGTCAGACCGTAGTTGGAGAGGATTCCAACCTTGAATATCAATGACTATAACCAAGGAGACCGCAAGAGCTATGGCATGATCGCACCTCACAAATATTTGACTAAGACCAAGGGGAAGAAGATCATCCCCCAGTCGTGGACTATGGACATCGTGAGGTCCATTGTCTTGAACGTGATGAAGATACCACATTTTGGAAGGCACCAGGAGGTTAACGCGTGCGTTAAGCTCCTACTGTCGTGCTTCCATGGCGGGTATATATGGTTAGACAGATGCATCACTGTCGATCTAGCGCTGATCCATAGGATCACCGGATTGAGAATGCAGGGACCAGACCCACAAGACTTTTATCCAGGGAAGGCTGTAGACTGCACCCTAGCACAGAAGATCAAAGACACCTACGACGGTGTAGAGAAAGGGATGTGAGGCTACAAGGTAGCCTCCATTCAGAATGGCGCAATGCACCTTGATTTCCAATTGATTTCTAGTAAGCTAGTCTAAAAGAACAGACCCACGCAGGTCACAGGGTTTTTCGTTAACCTCGCAGGAAAATACGTGGAAGGACTATAGATGAACTGGGCTAGATACCTAGTCAATTAGTTAGAACTGGATTGTTGCGAAGCTCAGGATCAGGGCTATGATTTCCATTTTAGTCGGTTGTTGATCCTCATCACATTCACTGCTTGGGAGATGCCAGAAGGTGCGACCTTCCCTGACATTGAGTTGTCCGAGCCACTAGCTACGAAGTTCACCATAATATGGTATTCGAGTGATATGGGGAAAAAATGGCAGTTGAACGCAGTATTCCATACCTACTACCTGCAGCTAAAGAAGGATATTGAGTCTTTCCCTCATATGATGCCGAATACCCTGGACGGTTTCAGGCCCCTTATGAAGTTCTGCACAGATAGGCATTTTATTTATATTACTGTGCACGCAGACGAAAATAAAGAAGAGCTTTAGTCCTACTACAAGATCACAGAGGAGGACCTAGAAGAAATCATTAAGGAATGGCCCGCGGAGTTCCTTATACTAGTCGACCAGGCAACACTGTCTCATCCCAACCTCATTGGAAATCCGGTGGTTACTCATGAAGAGTATGATGCACCCAGTAGTAGCAGGAAGAAAAAGAAGGAAGATGTACAGGAAATACACAACACATCAGAAGAGACTACATCAGATTCATGTAGTGGAGGAGGAGACGATGAAGTGGAAAAATAAGAGCAAGAAGGGGAAGAAGACAAGGTGAAGTAACATCGCCTAGGAACCCCCTTGAAGAGGTAGAGACATCCAAGAAAAGAAAGGTTTCCCCAACGGAACCTACATCATGGAAGAAGTCCAAAGAAAGTAATTCGAAGATGTAGAATGTACTCATGGTCGATGACTTCGACTTCATTATCACAGCTGTATCAGATGCCTCGAAAGATATTTTGCATAGAACTGAAGCCAAACAAGAAACCATGTATGGAAGGATTGAAGCAGAGCTGAGATGAGTACAACAAGCCCTTCACTCCAGCCGTGCAGTGTCCATTGTGCCCCCGCTACCATAAGAACTAGAGTTGGGAGATGAGCCTACCCAACTTCGCAGAATAGCTGATGTGACCAAAACTCGCCTTTGTCATGTGCAGGAAGAAAAAGAACAGGCCACAATGGCCCTGAAGCAAGCACAAGAGGAAATCGTAGAGCAACGCTGAGTTGCACAACAAGAGAAGGATGACCTCCAAATCAAGTTTGAATAGGATAGAGCAGAGATCCAACAAGAGAAAGAACAACTTCTCATAGAGCAGGTTAGAGTTAAAGAAGTAGTCTGCAGAGCACTTCTCTCTGTTACGGGCTTAGAGCAAATGGAGGAAGACCTAGTGGAGAGTCAAGTGGTGAAGCTTGCAGAAGCCATTCAGTAGCTTCAACAAAGAATAGCAGAACTGGAGCTACAAATAGTGCCAAGCACTCCGCGGGAAGTGCGAGACCAGAGAGAAGCAACTACTCGGAGCACAGTTGAAAGGATCAAATCAATAGACGTGGAATGTAAACAACTAAGCAATTGCAGTGCACAGACTTATGAGTGCCTTACCAAGGACCCTGAACTAAAAACACTAGAGTCGCAGCTCCAAGAAGTAAAGCAACAAGCAACAACAGTACAAGTGCAATTAAATCCCTTGTCAGTGGTTGAGCAAATGAAAATATCCCAAGAATAGCACACAACTCAACAATAGGTCCATGCCATACAAAGAAAATTCATGGAAGTGACTCAGAATCTCAAGCAAGTCCGTGATGCAGCTTGCCTACTTTTTGAGGAGATTAAAGGATGAGGAGTAGAGCTGGAATGAGTAGTCACTTCGGTAGAACAACGCTTAGAAGGACCTGTGAACAAGGCAGTTATTCAAGAGTTCGTTGAGAAGGAGGCCTTGGCGTAACAACAGGTTGAAGCATCTCGAGCCAAGCTCGAGGCTTTTGAGGCAAAGTTACCCAGACCAGAGTGACTCGGGATGAGTCATAGGTGAGTGTTGGGGGCCTGTTGGCCCTTGACCAAGTTTTGGAGACCCTTGGTCATGTTTGACCTCTTTTGGGACTTCGTCAGGCTGGTCGAAGGCAGAGCGCAAGTTGAAGCGGATATCGTGGGATATCAACCCCTTTTTAGAACAGTTTTGGGATTAGGGTTTATGTAACAGGTATGGGATGTCGACCCATGGGTTTAACCATGTTTAGGCCCATTTTGTAATGTATAAATAGATATCTAGGCGATGTAAGAAGGGGTGAAGATGCTAAGTGGTAGAGTTCTATCTATGTGATTGCAAAGGCTTTGTGCATGTCATATGTTGAGACTTGCAGAGCTAAGTGCAAGTGATTGTAAAAAGGCTTTGTGCTTAAACCTAGCTTGGGGAAGGAGGATCTGGTGAGGTGCAGGCAGATCTCCTTTCCTATACGGAGTGGGTTCCTTTGGCTTTGTGCTTGTAGAAGATTGAGAGAATATAATACACAAGAGAAGAGTTGGTGGACGTAGCCCCACATTGGGGTGAACCATGTATATCATGTGTTATGGTTTCTTTGTGCATTATGGTTATTGTCTTGTGTATATAATTTAAGCTTAAGTGTAGTAATGAATGATTAGATGAATCTAGTATGATAGCTTAGTGCTTAAATGATGTGAATAAATGCTAGATCTGATCTTTTTCCATGTGCTAAGTGCTTAGATGTGTTATATCCGGTAGAATACAACATTGTTTTGTAATTAGGGTTTGGATCTGCGATGTGAATAAGAGTTAATTACTTATTAATGTTAACTTCTAAGTGCTTTGTTAAGTGGTATAATCACAGATCTGTGTCCCAACTAAGTTGCATACATTTGAGTCATGAAACCACCCCTGCCTCTACCTTGGGTGAGACTTCATCTGCTTCGTAATTGTTTCCAAAAGGGCCGATAGTTAGGGTTTTTTTGGTGTGTTGTTGAAGCGTTGAGCCCTGGGTCTACCCCTGTGCCAATAATTATTATGGGAAAGGAAAGGATCATCCACACTGATCACAGGCCTCTGCATTTCATGCAAACATAAGAAAATTTACAGAATGACTGCCATTAGAAGTGGTCCACATACCTACAACAATTCCACTTGAACATTAAGTATAATAAGGGTAGCACCAACCATGTTGCAGATTGCCTTAGTCGACCCCTGATTGTGGCACTAGCCACAATTCTTAATTTTTGTGGGCATGAGACCTCCGGGTGGCCACAATTATGCAGTAGTGACTTGGACTTCACTACTACCTATCATACATTGAGAAAATGTAAACTAGTTTCATAATTTCATCTCCAATATGGACTACTATGTCATATGGGCCACCTTTGTGTTCCTTCAAGTGAGCGTGCAAAGTTGATTTGGGAAGATCAAGTTGGGTAGCATGACACTTTGGTGTGGGAAAAACAATGGAACTACTGCAAATGTATTTTTATTGGACAAAGCTTCGACAATATATCAACATGTATATCATAGCATACACTTCCTGCACTACGACCAAACCTTCCATTAAGAAACAAGGGTTGTACACCCCTTTGCCTACTCTTGATAGGCCTTGGGATTCAATATCCATGGATCACATGTTTGATCTACTTTCAACCAAGCATGGTAATGACCATGTCTTCATGATCATTGATCAATTCTCTAAGATGACAATTTTTACACCCTACAAGAAGAGTATCATAGTCGAGGCCACTATTAAGAACTTCTTTGAGCATGTTTGGGTTTATTTTGGGATATCATAGACTATTAATTTAGATTGTAATAGTAGGTTCTTAAATGCATTCTGGTATAGTATGTGGTCATTGATAGACACCAATCTCACCAAATAAACTTCCTTCCACCCCAAAACTGATGGTTAGACAAAGGTAGTTAACATGATGATTGATCCAGGAGGATCTCGGTGGCCACCCACCTTGTCCAACTGGCTCAAACCGGTTTTTTGGCAACTTACTAATTTTAGAAGTTTTTCAGTTCCTGAACTTTCGAAGCCATTTTGAGGGCCTAAACGATGTTTTTTCATGATTAGGGAGCTCAATGATAGTTGAAGGCTCTGATTGAGCCCCCTAAATGAAGCTCCTCTTCAATACCTTTCCAACGAGCTATCATGCACCCTAAACGAAGATCATATGCAAAAGTTATGACTCCAGGAAGTTGATGTACTAACTTACCCCAACAAGGGCCCACATGAATTTTGGCGCTTCATCTCCTAGGGTTAGATTTTTGGATGTCTAGATTTTTTAAATTCATGTTTATTGTAAAAATACCTTCAGAGCCTCATTGTACTCATCTTCTTGCGAATGAGCGTAGCCGTCACTGTTGGAGTTACTTCACACACATCTAGGATTTTTTTTTTCCGAAGGTTTTTCCTATGTTTATTAGTCTTTATCCAATCTCCCAAAGTTTAGGGAGAATATTCCTCTAGGAGAATATTATCTTCAATTTTAACTTCAATTTGACTAGTTGAGTGGAGTTTATATGTTGCATTGGTTTTCTCACCATGCAACATTGAGATCATCACCAACTAATGTGCATTAGCCTTGGTATCATCACTAGACTAGCGCATTACCTATGATTCCCTGATCTCCTCCTCACTTCACTTTGTTTCAGTTAGTTCACTAAAGACTGGTAGACTAGTTAACTTAGCTAGGTGGCAGTTCATTACCGTAACTTCCCGAGAGACTAGACTAGGTGGCAGTTCACTCCTGTAATTGTTGGTGTGTGTCCAGATCAATATAGACCACCACTACAACACATTGGATTCACCTCAAGTGTACATTGGTTGAGTTATACATAGTATATCATGTTTAAATGATTCATTATTCATTACGGTTAATGAGAATTATTCCATTCTTTCTCTCTTGCTTCTTCTTTCTCAATTTCTCTTTGCAAATGTGTGTGGTATTTTCTAGCTAGATCTATTATGTGTAGGTTCAACACATTTACATGGTATCAGAGTCGACATACTACTAAGCAAAGCTACACCAAATTATTTTTGCAGGTGCCAAAGATTGAAGACAATGGAAAAATGGAATTCCCAAAATAATTCATTATTACACCTTATAATTAGTTTGCATGGAAGGAGAGAATAATCATGCATCTCTGAACTAGAGGATTGTAAAGGTTAACCTTGAATACAGAGATAGAATCAACATCAACCATAGAAAAATCCAAGTATCTAAATCAAATGGATGAAGCATTCAGAACAATTTGCAGTCGCATCTCTCCCGATCTCCTTTTTCACATATCTTCCTGTAAAACCCCCAATGAAGCTTGGACCACCTTGGAAGGACTCTTTGGAAAACATGATGAGATGAGGGGACACATGATCGAGGTGGAATTTCTCACATTGGATCCAAAAAGCTTCGACAATCTCCAAGATTTCTTTACAAAACAGAAGGATTTACTGTCGTAACTCAAATCTTGCAAGGTTGATAAATCTAAGGAGGAGAAAAAAATGGTTCGCACCATTCTCTCCAAACTTGGTCCCGAATTCTCTGTGTTTGTATCCAAATTCCATTCAATCAAATTCTCCTCTGGAACCATCTGGAATATGCCTTCTCTTGAGGAATTTATTGAATCCCTGACACAAGAGAAAATCAAGCTCATCGACATGGCAAAAATCAAAGGCCCAAAGGCGCATGCACTTACTATGCAAGATGGTAGTGATCAATATTAGAAATATAAATATAAAGACAAAAGGAAATATCATGCAAATTTGAAGAAGGAAAGGTACTCAAAACCCTTCACTCATGCCTTTGGATCCAAAGGTGGAAAGGGAAGAAAAGGGGAGAAATGCACATACTTCCATAAAGGATTCCATCTAGAATACGCATGCATGCAGAAACAAATAGATATAATGACTCAAATACTTCATAAAAATAACCTTGGAGATTGCATCCCCAAGGGTGACAAGAAGAAGAAGCCAGAAGATCATAATCTCAAGAAAGGCAATTCTAGCCATGCCTTGATTGCCATCAACCCCTCTCTCGATGCTTGGATCGTAGATTCAGGAGCACCACATCACATGGCTTCCACAAAAGAAGTCTATTCTTTATTGGATGCATGCAAAGGTCCTCCTATTATGATGGGGGACAACTCTCCAGTCGAGGTCGTCGATAAAGAAAAGATTGAACTCACCAACGAAAGCTTCGAGAATGTGTTTCATGTTCCCAAACTTTCTGTAAATCTTCTCTTCGTGTATCAGATGACGAATTCTGGCACCATCAATAAATTCATATTCACACCAAATGCAGTGGACATATATGACATGCAAACCAATTCCAGGGTTGCTACCGATGAGGTAAATCATCAATCTAGATTGTATACATTTTCTGAATTTATTGAACCAGATTCTGCTTTAGTGCTTACTAATGTTGATGAAAGCAGTAGGATATGGAATGAAAGGTTTGAGAATTTCAATTTCAGATATATGCAACATCTTAGCAAGAAAATATTGGTTGATGGTCTACCAGAGATCCATTTCTTCAAAGGAATCCGTGAGGGATGTGTTCTTGGAAAACACCCTTAAGAGAAATTCGACAAAGGAAAGACTCAGAGAGATTCACTCCTTTATATCTGATCCATAGTGACGTCATGGGTCCTTTTCCGCATCCATCAATCAAAAAATCTAATTTTGTTCTCATTTTTGTTGATGATATCTCACGTTTCACATGGATTTACTTTCTCAGGTAAAAATCCAAGGTCTTTCAACACCTCAAAGATTTCAAAGCCCTTGTTGAGACACAGTCTGGAAAGAAAATAAAAATCCTCCGAACTGATAATGGGGGAGATTATGTAAATCATGAGATCCAAAATATTTTTCATGAGGCAAGGATTTAGTTGCAACACAGAATTCCCTATACTCCACAGCAAAATAGAGTTGCTCAGTAGAAAAACAAATCTCTAAAAGAAATGGCATCTTGCATGCTACATGAAAAGTCACTACCATAGAGACTATGGGACAAAGCACATAATTTTTCAACCTACATCCAAAAAAAATCTCCCCATATATATTTCAAGGATAATACCCCCTACGAGGCTTGGAGTGGCCTCAAACCAGAAGTGACCCATTTTCATATTTTCGGTTCACGTGCATGGGCCTGGATTCCCTCTAAAAATAGGAAGGCACTTGATCCACAAATCACAAAGTGTATCTTTGTTGGATACCCTGACGATGTGAAGGGATATAGAATTATTGATATTTTCTCAGACCGACTCATCATTGAGCGAAGTTTCCAATTCGAGGAAAGTGTCTTGCATGTACCTCAGCAGCCGCATGCAGACACCTTCATTATTCCACCTGTTCGAGATGATGAGCATGCACATGCCGACTCTTCTTCAGACGAGAGTTTTGATTCAAAGGATTTAGATGATCTAGATACAGATTCAGTACATTCAGATACAGAGTCAATGCATCCAGATGTAGATGCAGAGCCACAGTAGAGGCCCAAGTGGGCCCAGACTACTATTCAGGATGCAGGGGATCTTGTTGGTGATCTGGCTAATACTAGGAGGACTTGATCTGATTTCAAGGAGCCTCCTATTGCACTCACTACCACTGAACCATTTCCATCCAGGAATATTTTCTTGGTTCAATATTCAGATCCATAGTCTTATGGCGAGGTTGTTGGAAATCCCTTTTGGGAATCCACCATGAAGGAAGAGTACAACTCCCTCCTCGATAACCAGAATTGGGATCTGGTTCCCCTTCCTTTTGGAAGGAAATTTGTCAGGTGTAGATGGGTCTACATGACCAAGAGCACAACGGGTGGACAGATTAGCAGATACAAATCCAGTCTTGTTGCCAAAGGATTTCAGCAGGTACATGGCGTTGACTATGATGAGACCTTCGCTCCAGTAGAGAAGATGGATTCCATACGATTGGAACTTGCCATTGTGACAACCAAGGGATGGTAATTCCATCAGATGGATGTGAAGAATGCATTTATTCACGGTGATCTCTCTAAGGAGATCTATATGGATCATCCCCAGGGATTTATGCAAGATTCATCTTTTGTTTGTCGACTGAAGAAGTCTCCTTATGGCCTCAAGTAGGCTTCGAGGGCATGGTATACCAACATGGACTCCTACCTACTATCATAGAACTTTGTACATTTTAAATCAGACCCGAATGTCTACATTCCCAGGACGATTGATTCACTTCTACTCTTAGTTATGTATGTTGATGATTTGTTGATCACCGGTTTCTTGACTTCAACGATTTATGTTGTCAAGAGGATTCTACATGATAGGTTTTTTATGATGGACATGGGTCAGCTACACTTCTTTCTTGGACTCGAGATCAGTCATGATGCATTAGGCATCAAACTATATCAAGCCAAGTATGCTCAAGATCTCCTTGAGAGATTTCACATGATAGACTGCAAGTCTATTCCGACTCCTTTCCTATCAGGAGCCAAACTTGAGAATGGTAGGGACACTCCACTGGTTGACAACACACTATACAGACAGCTAGTGGGGATCTTGTTGTATCTCACACACTCTAGACCAGACCTCTCCTATGCAGTTGGCACAGTTTCCAAGTTCATGCAGGAGCCACATGAGCTACATTGGAAGGTTACAAAGCCTAATATTTGATACGTACAAGGCACCATCACATTTGGGATTCATTATGCAATAGACTCTACATTAGATCTCATCAGGTTCACTGATTCTAACTATGTTGGCGATAGCACCGATCACAAGTCCACATCTGGTTACTCACTCAGTCTTGGTTCCGGGCCTATTTGTTGGTCGAGCAAGAAGCAGGCTGCTATTTCTCTTTCTTTATTTTAGGCAGAGTACAAAGGGGTAGTTAACATAACCATTCAGGATACGTGGCTACAACATTTTCTCACTGAGTTGGGCATTCAGTTTCATCGGTCGATCCTCATCTGGTGTGACAACAAGAGCACTCTGAAGTTCTGCAGAGATCCAGTTTAGAGGCAATAGACGAATCACATCAACAACCACATGCACTACATCTGGGACTTAGTACATGAGGGGATCATCGACCTACAGTTTTTTCCTTCAACAGAATAGACGACAAACATCTTCACCAAGACCTTCACTGAGCAGAAGTTCCATTCTCTGCAAAGTCATCTTGGAGTGAAGGACACAGTTGTCTAGCAAATGTAGTTCTTAATTTTTACATACATTGTACCTTGAGGGGGGTTTTTCCCATGAGTTTTTCCCTCTTTCCTCACTTTATTTCAATGTATCTTTTGTATTTGGGTACCTAACATGGCCTCATTGTCGGGACCCTTTCTTTATTTTCAACATAGTGATGTTCAGGGGGAGTGTTGGAGTTACTTCACACACACTTAGGATTTATTTTTCCTAATATTTTTCCTATGTTTATTAGTATTTATCCAGTCTCCTAAAGTTTAGGGAGAATATTCCTCTAGGAGAATATTCTCTTCAATTTTCACTTTAGTTTGACTAGTTGAGTGGAGTCTAGATGATGCATTGGTTTTGTCTCCATGAAACATTGGGATCATCACCAACTAATGCGCATTAGCATTGGTATCATCACCATACAAGTGCATTACACATGATTCCCTGATCTCCTCCTCACTTCACTATGTTTCAGTCATTTAACTGAAGACTGGTAGACTAGTTAACTCAACTAGGTGGCAGTTCACTCTCGTAATTTCCTGAGAGACTAGACTATGTGGCAATTCACTCCTGTAACTATTGGTGTGTCTCTAGATCACTCTAGACCAACACTTAGGTGCATTGGCTTCACCTCTAATGCACACTGGTTGAGTTATAGAGAGTATATCATGTGTAAATTATTCATTATTCATTATGGTTAATGAGAATTATTCCATTCTTTTTCTCTTGCTTCTTATTTCTCAATTTCTCTCTACAAATGTGTGTGGTATTTTATGGCTAGATCTATTATGTGTAGGTTCAACATATTTACAGTCACATCTCTTCTCAGAGATAATATGCCACCATTCTAGCAAGCTTGTTTCGGTCTACATTTTACAATTTTCAACATATTTATTATTTAATAGAAAACAAGTTTTATTGTATCTTTGTTATTGTTCACTGTGACACTATGTTAATATTATAAATTTGAGGTTTAATTTTGTTCCGCTCATAAATCTGGATCAGTGATATAAGAGCAGTCTCCTCCTTGTCATTTTTTTAATGCATGTCCTCGACACAGTCGGGGTATAGAGAGTTGGGTCTTGAGCTTGTTTCTCTTGAGGAAAACTACTCTCGCACGCCCAAGAAACCGTCTATGGTGGGCGAAAATAGAGACAATGGGACATGATTTCCTTTCAAAATGTTGCTCGAGGAATCCCTTGAGTGACAGAGGAACGAGATGATGGACAACTTTGCACAAATCCTTTGATGACTACCAACACGTGACGCATCCACCTCAAGCGGAGGCTCCACCCCCTTCAAGGTACAGATCAATTTTGATATTCCTATATTTAAAGTTAAAATAAATGTCAATGTTGTAGATAAATGGTTAAAACTTCTAGAAGGGTATTTTTCTGTCCACAACTTTTTTGACACATAAAATATTACATTTGCGCTCCTCAAGGTCATCCCCCATGTCAAAGATTGGTGGGAGACTTTCTGTGAGAAAAAGGAAATAGAGGGATCCACATTATTTGTAGTTTCACCCACTTGGGGTTCCTTCAGGGATTTTATTAAGGAACAATACTACCCTGTTGTAATTTATGATAACTTGTTTACAAGATGGACCACACTGCGATAGGAAAGAGACCAAACAGTGCCAGAGTTCACTAATGTCTTCCATACCTTGCACACAAAGATGAGTATCAAATATTCTGAGCGACATCTAGTGCGCAAGTACTGTGGTGGTCTGCATAGATACATCTAGACATAAATGGAGTTTTTGGACATCTCATCCTTGGGTGCGGCCTATCGATATGTCGTCAAAATCGAGCAGAAGCTGGAAAAAAAAGATGTGACAGTTTGGGTCTAGGAACCCCTCACAATAGAAGCAAGGAAAGGACAACCCCATCCCATAGAACAAAGGACAGAGCAAATATGGGAAACCTCGGGACAGCCATTCCAAGCCACAAGCAAAGAAGGAAAATAGGAAGACGAAGAAAGATACCGGGAAGTTTGTCTTCTTCATGATTCGTTCTCAGAGTGAGAGAAAGGTTGCAGCCACATCCATGGCCTCCGTGACTAACCTCTCCATGCAATAGAAGCGAGTGGATAAGGTCATGGAAGAATACAAAGACATCTTCTCATCACCTACTGGGGTACCTATGCATTGTCAGGTCAAGCATCCCATCGATCTGACCCCCGACACACTAATACCCAATGGGCTAGTCTATCATCATTATCTTCTAGAAAATGAGGAGATCAAGTGTCATATCCAAGAACTGCTCCACGAGGGGTACATCCAACCCAACTCGTGACCTTGTAAAATCCTAATTGTGCTGGTGCAGAAGAAATATGGGACTTGGAGACTTTGCATTGATCACTGGGATCTAAATAAAATCACAGTCAGGAACTGGTACTCGATTCCCTAAATCGACGATCTCCTTGATCAACTCAAAAGAGCCAAATACTTCGGCCTTATTATCCACCATTATTGGACACCTCACAGATATAATAAAAATTGAAACCAACAGAGCTCAACCTTGACTGCATGGAACATGAATCCATTGATAATATCATGGACACACAGGTCAAGGGAACTCACCAGTAGAGGATCCATCTTTATCGAGTTGTCAAAGAAGGAAAACTCCTGCACTAAGGAAAGTGGCTCACTCGGGGCCAAATTCAACATAAATTTCCTCATCTGATGGGGGCACTCAACACAATGGATAACATTTATTCCTAAGGGGGGAGGATTGATCTAGGAGGATCTTGGTGGCCACCCACCTTGTCCAACTGGCTCAAAACGTTTTTTTGGCAACTTACTATTTTTAGTAGTTTTTTCGGTTCTTGAACTTCTGGGGCCATTTTGAGGGCCTAAACAATGTTTTTTTGTGATTAGGCACCTCATTGAAAGCCAAAGGTTCTAACTGATCCCCGCAAATTAAGTGTCTCATCAATACCTTTCCAACGAGCTATTGTGTGCCCTAAACATAAATCTTATGCAAAAGTTACAACCCCGGGAAGTTGATGTACTAACTTACCCCAACAGGGCCCACATGACTTATGGTGCTTCATCTCCTAGGGTTAGGTCTTTGGATATCTATGGTTTTTTCATTCATGTTTATTATAAAGGGCCTCCAGATCATCATTGTACTCATCTTATTGCGAATGAGCGTATTCGTCACATCTCTTCTCAAAGATAAGATGCCACCATTCTAGCAAGCTTGTTTTATTCTGCATTTTACAATTTTAAGCATATTTATTATTTAATAGAAGCCAATTTTTACTGTATCTTTGTTATTGTTCACTGTGTCTCTTTGTTAATATTATAAATATGTGGTTTCATTTCGTTCTGCTCATAAATCTGGATCAATGATTATGCATATTCTGAGAATGTACAACTCCAAACATCCCTACACCTAGGATGAGAGTCTTCCTTATGTTCATCATAGCTACAATCAAGCCCTTCATATCTCTACTAACCACCACACTTTTCATGTGTGCTTAGGATTCCAACCATTGACCCCAATTGATGTAGCTCTACCCATTTCATCCACACATGAAGAATCTTTCTATGCTTAAACCAAAGTTGATAAGGTAGCGAGATTTATTGAACAGATTTAGCACATCTGTCAACAATTCCATGACATCTTGCAGAAAGCCAATGCCAAGTACAAGCAATGACATGACCAATATTGGTTTCCACACAGGTTTCAGGTTGGTGACAAGGTCTGGTTACATTTGCAGAAAGAGTCCTTTGCAAGACCCCATCGCAAGCTTCTCCCACTTCAATATGGGCCATGGCCCTTCCACCATTACCAAGGATGTAGGTGAGAATTATTTTAAATTAAGTATTCCCCCATTCCTTGGCCTACATATAGCCTTTAATGTGGACCTCCTTCACCTATATTTTCCACCTCTACTGGACACCTCAGAGGTAGTTGAGCACTTGGCCCCTAACAACTCAACCCTGACTGCCTTTAGCAAGATACAATTGATCGAATAATGGATACACAGATGAAAGACACCCTCCAAAAAGACATACATCTCTATCGTTTTGTCAAAGCAGGGCAACTTCTTCACCAAGGCAAGTGGCTCATCAGGAGTCAAAATAAGTAGAAGTTTCCCCATTTGATGAGCGAAATTGACGCAATGGAGACCATTACTTCCTAAGAGGGGAGGACTGATTTAGCTGGATATTGGTGGCCACCCACTTCTTCCACTAAATCAACAATTATCTATCTTCTTGGCATTTTGTCTATGGTTTTTCAGGTCCCAAACTATCGAGGCTATTTTGAGGCCCCGGACGGTGTTTTTTAGACATTCGAGGGGCTGAGGATTTCCATTAACATACCCTAGTCCCAACCAAAATTTGTAATCCTTGGAAAATTCTTTCCAACAAGCTATTGTGCACCCCAGACAAAGATCATATAGAAAACTTGTGCCCCCAAGAAGTTGACATATCAACTAACCACCTTGGGGCCCACAATACTTTTGGTGTTTCATTTTCTAGGGTTAGGGTTTTGATGTTTAGGTTTTTTTCCTCTATGTTTTGTAGCGTTCATGATAAAGGCCCTTTTGGGCCTCTTTGTAATCGACTTTTTGCGAATGAGCGTAGTCGACATCTCTTTCTCTTCAGATATAAGCTACCACCATTCTAGCCAGTTTGTGTTCTAGAATATTTTACTATTTTGTTCATTAATAGAAATTGGGTTTCATTGTATTGATGTACTCTCTATATTTTTGTGTGTGTTCCATTTCATTCTCAATATAATCCTTATCAGTTAATGAATTGGTCTTGGGGTCTCTTCTTGCACAGGGTTAGCTAAAAGTAGGAAGTAATGACCTTGATATGGATCACTTTAGAATATTTGTCTCAAGCAAGATAATGGCGTAGATCAACCATCTCCCACAAAAATAAGGCTAGGAATCTTTAATCCTCATATGCCATAAAATCATCAAGTGAGTCTTGAGAGTCCCTAAAAAGCTAGAAGAACGACCCTATGATCCCATCGTAAGGAAAACATTTGAAGACAAAGTGGTCTTTGGTCTCCAACTCTAGGGAATATGTTCAACAATTGCTATGCTTATAAAGAATATGGATATATGTCTCAATGTGTCATTGATGGGAGAAAACTCTTATCTACGCAAGGGGAACGTTCAAATTGTAAGAGGGATGGATTTTGGTGTTTCTCAATGAGCTCATCATTGGAATGAATAAATGCATTGTAGTAGTGATAGAGATTTGGCAAGAGTGGTTCTTTGGGTGCAATCCTTGTGGTTTAGAGATAAGATTTGAAGATCTTGTCTTGAATGCATTGTGTCGATTGAGAAGTATTGTGGAGTCAATGTGTCAATATCAAGAATAACTAGATGGAGAAATGAAGAGGATTTGATATACTAGTTGGAGTGGATGACATAATTAACGTCTTGCATATAATACCCAAGTGTAAGATATGGGTATCTTAGATGTATTTTCCTAACATTTTGAATCATCATTACAATATGGAAGACTATAAAGGTAATGAGAAGGGCAATGCTAAACTTTGTAAACATAATAGTACGAGGATGAATGTGATTGGAGAGCATAAAAAGAAGGACTCTCTATATCAATCTCTAATAAGTAACTTGAAGATAAGATCTTATTTTTAACTTTCGTAAAAAAAAAGAGTAAACATTACATATGAGTAAAGTAAAGCACTATTTAACCAAATACCCTCAAACTAAAAATAAAAACACTATTTTTTACTTAAACTAGGTCTTATCGTTAATGTTGCTACTATAACCTAGAAAAGCCTAGAAAAATATACTATAAATACAAGTCTATGAAATAAAATAAGTAAAAATGCAATCACAATAATTATTTCATACCACAAGATATTTGGATTACCATATTTAATGCATCTTTTCATAAATTGGACTCCAATATTTAGTTTAATATCATACAAAGTTTGAACATGATGATGTAGAGAGAAGCAGTATGATTTATGAATGATCCAAATTATTCAAAAGTAGATACAACTACAAGCTCCTTTCGTTGTGACTTAGATTCCGTTTGTTTTCTCTTTCCAATATATTATATTGTCTATGTAATGGTATCTTTTTAGTCTATCAATGTTTGGTGTGATAATTAGGTTACATAGCATATACTCTTGTTAGCTACTTCTTAATTAACATAAGAATAATGTTAGGTATGAAATAACTTAACATGTCTTTTTAATGTAAAACTCAAATCAATTTTAAATGATGAAGCCCTTTTAATTATATGTGAAATGTATAATTATATGTGAAATGTATATACATGGGAGTACATACTCTATATGTTAGAAAAGTGGGTAATGACTTGAGGACACGAGTTGCTTTCCCACATTTAAATATAATTATGCATATTTCAGATACAATGATTTGATTGCGCATGGACAATTTACAAGAAAGAGGTCCCACATCAATGATGTCATAGTGCCCTTCTCTTCTTACATTCCCTCAACTCAAGGCAACATTCCTATAAAAATCATTGAGATAGGAGTAATAGAGGTTGGTTTAAAACCTCTATTAAAACCAAACATATCATGAGAATGAGAAAACTAATGGTGCCAAAATCTATTTAGGTGATGATAAATTTCAAATTATAATAGGATACGGTAACGTGTTTATAAATTTGTAAATTTAATTTTAGTTTTAACAATAACAGATTAAGGTTTGAAAGTTAAATTTGTGAAGTGAAGTTTCTAAGTGAAGGATGTGTGAAATCACTACAAAGTTATAACAAAATGAATTAGAGTGGGAGTTTATACAAACTTGATGTTACTTTTGATAGTCGTCAAGTTTTGTTATCTACAAGTATGTTTATAGAAGAACTTTGACATTTAAATATCAAATATGTAGTTTTATTTCAAAAAAAATGTATAGTGAAATGTCTTTCAATTTTTAAAAATGAGTATGTTCAATTTTTAACAATAACAGATTAAGGTTTGAAAGTTAAATTTGTGAAGTGAAGTTTCTAAGTGAAGGATGTGTGAAATCACTACAAAGTTATAACAAAATGAATTAGAGTGGGAGTTTATACAAACTTGATGTTACTTTTGATAGTCGTCAAGTTTTGTTATCTACAAGTATGTTTATAGAAGAACTTTGACATTTAAATATCAAATATGTAGTTTTACTTCAAAAAAAATGTATAGTGAAATGTCTTTCAATTTTTAAAAATGAGTATGTTGAATGTGATAGATGCACACTAGGAAAACAACATAGGAATGAATTTCCAATGATAATAGATAAATGAAAAATATATTTTCTTGAATTAGTGAATATTGATGTGTGTGGACCAATTCAAAATAAATCACTTAGGGAAGCTTCTTATTTTATTATATTCATTGATAATAGAATGAAATTCACATGAATTTATTTCTTAAGAAAGAAAAATGATATTTTTGTATACTTTGAAGAGTTTTGAATACTATCAAATGTAATAATTAAAGTTCAATGAATCGACAAACAATTAAATTTATCATACAAGATCAAAACACATTGAAACTTAACATCATCTTAAAACAAGTTGAACCTACCTTAATATCAATGTTTAATGTGATTATTACATGGCATAGTATATACTCTTATTACCTACTTAAATAACAACCTACTTATTAAATAACATAAGAATAATGTTAGGTTTGAAATAACTTAACATCTCTTTCCAATGTAAAACTCAAATCAATTTTAAATAATGAAACCCTTTTAATTCTATGTGAAATGTATATAAATGGGAGTACATAAATAACATAAGAATAATGTTAGGTTTGAAATAACTTAACATCTCTTTTCAATGTAAAACTCAAATCAATTTTAAATAATGAAACCCTTTTAATTCTATGTGAAATGTATATAAATGGGAGTACATAGTTTATATGTTACAAAAGTGGGTAATGACTTTTTCCAAATTCTATGTGATCCCATATGCCCTACATTCCCTTAACTCAAGGCAACATACCTATAAAAATCAATGAGAAATGAGTAATTCTATACTTTTACAAAGTGTGCAAAGCCTCGTGAATCCACTAAGTTCATACATGTAATGTTATGACTGAGCCGAGTGCAAACCCTAGTGAGGTAGGGTTAGCCACCTTCTCAAAGCAACCTAAGAATTAAAAACATATATGGAAATTTGGAATATTATAACTTTATAATGGATGTTTGCATTGAGATTAGAATTAAAAACATATATGGAAATTTGGAATATTATAACTTTATAATGGATGTTTGCATTGAGATTATTTATTGGAAATTATTATTTTTGTTGTTTAAAATTTATTTTTAAATATAGAAATAGATTTAGTATACTGAAAAATATTTTAAAACTCAGATTATATAAAAATAATTACTCAAATATACAGATCTAACAATTTTTTAAATTATTTTACTTTAAAATAAATATCTAAAAAATTAACATAAAAAAATAGAACATTTACACTAGAACAATTGAATAATATTAAGAAGGTAGGTGCTGTGCTCAAACTTTCCCTTGAGGCTACTTGTACTCGCAATAGGGCGCAATTGGCATCGTAGGGGATAATTATATTAAACTCTATTAGAAATTTAATCACTTTACACTTTCAAAGCAATTATTCCGCTCTCTCGTGCTGGGCCTACCTCGTCTTACTAAATTTGACAGATTTGATGCCCGCCGCCGCAATACTGAAACCTTCCGTTCGACGGAATACCAGACGCTGGCAGTCTGGGCCGCGCGTCCCGCACGGTCCTATGCCTACAGGGCCCCACGGCGTGCTATATGTCACCGTCACCGTCATCGCTGTGCTGTGAGTTAGACGGGGCATTGTTGGCCGGACAAGGCCCTTTTCATGAATGTTTCACAGATTCCATGGGACCACCCGTCTCTGCTTTCTTTGAACGATCGGCGGGGCCCACCTCGCACGGCTACGTAGGGTCTACCCGATCTAACTACGATGATGATGATGACGTCATCAGCCTTAAATGGCACGAGGTTAAAGTGACCTTAGTTGGGTTAAATCTAACTAGGGTAATAGGCTGGAATTATGGGAATCTCTTTGTGTATGGCATAACGTTTCTCTTTTGGCGATTGATATTAACTAAAGGCGTAGTCTATCTATTCTACGATTTTGCCTTTCTGCTAACGAAGTCCGGCTATCGATTTCTGTGCCCCATTTTCCGGTCACCTTGTTCCTCCGTCCGTTTGTCTGCCGTCCCCTTCCTTCGTTTGCATGCTACGTCGTTGGGGACCGGGGCGCCCGTCGTCTAGATCCAGGTTCATTTATTGCATGGCTGATAGTGCGTCGCGCCACATTCAAAACCGTTTTCAAACCATCCCATTCCTTTCCTTTTGCAAGCATTCCTTCCTGCTCAGCCGAAAGCCTTTCTCTGTTCCTCCCCTGTCGCGCCCTGACCTTTGGCACGCATTCCTCCCCTGCTCAGCCCAAAGCCTTCCTCTGTTCCTCCCCTGTCGCAACCTGACGACGGAAGAAACGCCTGCGATCCGGCTACCCTGCGTCCAGACCGCCGAGTAAATGCCTGCCATCTCGGTACGTCGTTTTTTCTTGGTTTTTTATTCGTTGTATACAATTTCATGCAGGAGCGTCGTTTTTCCTGCAAATGTGTTTTAGTCGGTTTTTTAGCTTCATCTCCTATTCGTTTTGACACTGTAGGCATCAGAAGCCTTTCAGATCAGATTTTCCCTCTCATAAAACATGTATTTAATGTATTCGCACACCGTAAACCCCAACAGAAACCCTAAACCAACCATTCATACGTAGAGGTTCCATGGTGTTTTTCCACAGCATAAACCCCAACAGAAACCCTAAACCATTTCTACGTACAGCAGTTTTCCTGCGCCTTGCGCCTTTTGCAAGGAGAGTTGATGACCTGCAGTGTTCTTACACCCTGCGCTTTTTGCAAAGAGAGTTGATGACAAATTTTATAGGTTTTTAGTGCTTAATATTGATGAAATATTTTTAATCGTCTCAATAAATCAATGGTTTTGATTGATTGCCACCTCTAGGTGATTAGCCTTTCATTTTCTGGGCCAGCCAAAACCTTTTGGCCTTCACCAGCCACGAGTCTGCTGCTGTGCTAGTATTAACATCAGACATCAAATTGGTGTATGAGACCTCTTATTTGTGGGACAAGGGACAAATAAGGAACCCTCCTCCCATCTTTGACTGGTAAAGTCTAAGGAAGTATACATACCCTACTGACTCTGAATTTGAACTTGTAATCTCTTAGAAAAAAACACATATTCTTAATCATTAAGCCCACTCAAACATAAGAATCCAACATGCTCTTCAAACTTGGACCCTTTAAGTACATATACAGAGCTAGCTATTGAACTGACATTTATAGTAACAACAGGAAATGCGAACTAGCCATTGAACTGACATTTGTAGCAACAACAGGAAATGTGAACTAGATCTCTAAACTATAAACTGTATAGCAACTTAAGATAACAACGAAATGAGCGTTCTTCAACAACATGTGGCGTTCTTCGATAAAGACAAGGATGGAATTATTTATCCGTGTGATACTAACAAAGGTTGGTCATTCTTCATCTGATTTTAGAAGCTCAGCTCTGTTATTGTGCCCTACTTACCAGCATGCCGGTTCTTTCTGAGTTTATAGAGAGTATTAACTTGATTTATTCCGCTTTACCACTCTGGACAACGTTACTTTAGAAATTTAATGCCTGATTAGAGCAGTGGCTTCAATTTATATGTTCATCCAGTTACTGCTTGCTTTTGTAATAGAATTGAGTTACAAAAGAAATTGTTTTTCAATTCACATTAAGACTTTAAAATTTGAAGTATACTATATAGGTTTATAATTTGTTTTTATAAACTAAACTCAGTATTTCCAAACACAAATCTGAATTTAAAACATTGAAATATACGATAGTTATGCATTTCTATCACAGAACATATTCCATATATGCAGTTGATGTATATGTGAGTTATAAACAAACAAAATCCAAACTTCAAATGCCAAAAGCTCCATGCTTTTATTCCTTTCTTTTCACTGAACGTTGGATTAATTGGAGAAAAACAGCCAAGAAAACAACCTAACTTCTTGTCAAAATACTCTTGCCTTAGGAAGTGCTTGTTGCTGCCTCGGTGTGTGTATTTTAAATACTCCCATCCAAGTCTGCAACTAGTCCAAAGCTGTGATCGTTGGCAACCTTGTTATATTTCATATACAATTATAGTGTTAAACATGGCGCTGGCATTATTGTCAAATTTCCAATCTC
>SNQJ01S0001787.1:240316-270684 GCA_010110895.2 Picea sitchensis | reverse complement strand
ATGTAATTGAGCTTCAAAGTTTTCCCTACAAAATTTACAGCATCACCGTACCGAGGATACTACACTATGGATTGTTCTCATTCCTGTGGAGGTATTTCCATTTTCTTTATCTTTTTACAACTAATAATGTGGTATCGTCAATTGAGCTTTCCTCTGTGATTTTGCATGTTCTATAAACAGAAGACCAGCAAGTAAATCAAGCTCGCAAAAGAAAGAGAATGACTCCTGCAAATTCCATTGAGCAAACAAAGGAGGAAGAAGGAACAAATGTGGCAAATATTGAGAGGTACATGGACATAATCACTGCGGATTTTGCTTTTGCTTAAGATCCCGTCGATTACCGATTGATCAAGATCCGAAGAAAACTATCTACAATAGGAAAACTCTAGAGACCATTTGGGAAAATCCCTTCACTAGACATCGATTCCACATCAAAAATGCCATCCCACAGACAGACATGAGGGAAGAAATGAACCAGTACATTAAACGCTACAAATTTTCAGCAGATGGTGGAGAGTTGGATGTAATTGAGGACTATACGAAAATTCTGGAAGCTGGACAGATGAAGGAATACTTGAACGTATTACGTGATTGTGTTTCAGAGAGTTTGGGTTTACAGAAACAAGATTGGGTGAAGATGTGGAAGAAAATCAATTTGCTGCGCCTGTATTGTCAGTATCATGATGAAAACATACGAACATTCAGAGGTTTAAATGGTTTCAGATACTTACCCAAACTCATTCTTCAAACACACGCACTTCTTGACAGCGATTCAACAGACAACAATAGCCAAGAGGAAAACGAGATAAAGAAAGGCGCCTTCGACGTTTGTAAGGAAATTGCGCGGGCTGTTGACGTAATTGGCCTCAAATCCTCCGACATCGCGGGAGAAAAATCAATGGGAGAGTCAGTGTTTGGAGGGTTAGTAAGCATTCTCTGCGATGCGTATTATAACAGTGAGAGTAATCTGAAAATCCAGTCCGTTGTATTGAGATTGTTTAATCAAATTTCTGATGAGAATGCTGTGGACAATGTGCATGTCCTTCAAATGACTCGTCGCCACCTGCCTACTCTAGGAGTTCCAGTTGCCATAAATTTTTTATCTCGTTACCCAGCAACATATATTAGCAGTGAAGATTTGTATTACGAGATTGCCATTCTGCGAAGAGCCTGGATCTTTTCATTCGATTTAAATTTCGTTGCTGTTAATTATGTAGAAATACTCATTATTGCTGTAATTATCGGCATCGCGAGAGTAGTTGAGACACCTGTTAAACTTGGTGCCACCGAGTTACAACTACCTGATGCCCAAGAGAAAGAGCGACATAATTTTGAAGGTCTTGAAAAGGGCCTTTGGGTTCTGAATGATATACTCAATGAGGAAGTCTCATTAGTTGAAACTTTCCAAGATTTGGATATACTTTCAGACATTTTCCGTCTGTTTAAATATCTTACCGACTTCGACGGGATGGGCTGCCCAAGTGTGACCCATTGTTAGGTACTCGTCCTCCTAGGTTAAGGGCTAACCCACTTTCCCAACATCCTTTCATTGTTGAAAGAATCATCTAGACACAAACATCTATATCCACTCTTATAGGGAACAAGGTGCATTTGAACACTTTTATAGAATTCTCACTAGGAGATACCTACAAGTGATTTTGGGGCAGTCGTTGGTCCTTCAAGCCCTTCAATAAAGTCCATTCAAGGTAGGGCACATGGATAGAATAGGCATTTATGTGACCCTCATAGATGCTCGAGTTGAAGATGCTCGAGTTGAAGGTAGATTTGTTATGGGTCGACATAGATCATTATACATGAGTTTCATGGAAGAGGTTAACATCTTAACCATATATATGTTCTTTATCGATATATATATATATATATATAGAAAAAAATGGAAGAAATGAATGTTGAATTATTTACCTTCACATTATTCAACTCCATTTTCATTTAACATTCTAAATGTAATGTAATGATCTTGAACACTATGAATTATATATATATTATAAATAATGAATGAATTAAAAATTTATTAGTTTTTTTTAATGATCTTTAATTAGATTTATCCATTAATTATAACTTGGCTAGAATTTAAAGGAGTTAAATGTTGATGATTGATGAAAGTAACTTTTAATAATGTAATGGTTAAAAACAACTCAGTTTTAGTGGATCTAATGGTTAAGAACGTATGTTTCCTCTTAATAGGTCACGGGTTCAAATCCAGAGGAGGGTAGGGTATGTATACCTTTGTAGATTTTACCAATCCCATAAACAAAGGAATCTCATACACTACCTTTTATTTAATTTTTATGAGATAAAATAATATAATTAATAGCACTCTATTTTAAAATAAAAATTTGAATATTAGGTGATATAACTCCATTCACATGACAAACGATATAGAAATATCGTAAACAGCTTTTTGTTATTATCGTCATTATTATTGTGAGCTCATCAGCAAAAACCAAACCCTCTNTGGTATTTCAAGGGAGAATACTTGCATATTGTATTGTAGAAATGGTGATGATATTTTCAATGAATATGGAGATGAGACACTGTAAAATTTATTGTAAATGATATGCACAATTGAATAAACACTTATCTTTTTGGTTTTCATTTTAACTATCTTAAAATTCTAGAAGATGAGAAGTTCAAGCTTTCATTAAATGACATTTAGCATGACATAAATACAATAATAGAAATATGTAAACATCTGGAACGTAATGAATTTAATACTATACAATGATACACATTACATAGATGAGAACCAAAAAACAATGAGATTAGTTTAGTTTTTAAATATCAAATAAAAGAAAAAAATGGAAGAAATGAATGTTGAATTATTTACCTTCACATTATTCAACTTCATTTTCATTTAACATTCTAAATGTAATGATCTTGAACACTATGAATTATATATATATTATAAATAATGAATGAATTAAAAATTTATTAGTTTTTTTTAATGATTTTTAATTATATTTATCTATTAATTATAACTCGGCTAGAATTCAAAGGAGTTAAATGTTGATGATTGATGAAAGTGACTTTTAATAATGTAATGGTTAAAAACAACTCAATTTGAGTGGATCTAATGGTTAAGAACATATATTTCCTCTTAAAAGATTATGGGTTCAAATCCAGAAGAGGGTAGAGTATGTATACCTTTGTAGATTTTACCAATCCCATAAACAAAGGGGTCTCATACACTACCTTTTAATTAATTTTTATGAGATAAAATAATATAATTAATAACACTCTATTTTAAAATAAAAATTTGAATATTAGGTGATATAAGTCCATTCACATGACAAACGATATAGAAATATCGTAAACAGCTTTTTGCTATTATCGTCATTATTATTGTGAGCTCATCAGCAAAAACCAAACCCAAACCCTCTTTCTTCGCTGTGGAATCCTCTCTGTTCTTTGTGGAATTTTCATTTGGTCGGAATTTTAGTATATCTATGAAGGCTTGAATTGGCATTCCATCAAAAGGAATTATTAGGCGAGATAAGTTGTAAAGCAGCGTTGATTCAGCAAGGAATGCATGTGAGTACACTGTTAACATCTTCTAAAAGGTTGAGTAATCCCTAAATTAGAGTATGAAGAAAGAGAATCGGATTGTGTTTAATGCAGTGCAATATGATCGTTCTGTGTCCCTGATTTCGTTCGCCAAAATATACAATATAAAATATATCTCTCCCAAGTATGAGATCTCAAAATATATCTCTCCCAACTATAAAATATATCTCTCCCAAGTATGTTCCAACTATAAGATCTCCGCAAAGAGAGATCTCAGCCAAAAAAAAAAAAAAGATAAAATATATCTCTCCCAACTATGATGAATAAATGTCGGGTCATAATGAATACGAATGGCGATAGGCGAACAGACAACATTTCACGATGCATGGCTCATGTCATCACTTTCACCTCTATTTGACAGCTATGTGTAAAGTAACGACGAAAGAAATAGAGAACAACTTTATTTTGTTTCTACAATTCAAATCTTATATATGTATTTTGTTTTATTTGTCCGATTTGTTGCATGGCTTTACTTGGGTTTTTATGGCTTCATTTTCATTTAAATCCGTAATTGATTTTATGGTTTTATATTGATTTCAATCCGTCATTCGTTTTTATGGGTATGATGGGATGTGCTCTTTCCATGCTAGAAACTAATAAAGTGCTTGTTTTATTTGTGATTAGGTGTTGAGTGATAAAAAAGAATGGGCAATTTGGTGAAGAGGGTTTGAAAGGGAAAGTTTGCCAAGGGTAGGAGGTTCTTCAACATTTTCAAATGGATCAAGATCGTTCAATATTAATATAGGGAATGTAGTGGATATATTTTCAGAGTAGAGGTTTTGGAGCCATAACATCGCGATGTTGGGATGGCATGTTAGCTTGCATGATATTGGAAGATTTAAATGCTAATTTCAATTTTATTTTATTTTAAATTTAAATTTAAATACAAACAGTTTGTTTTATAATGTTAACTTAATGAAATATATATTGTTTTTGTAAAAATAAAAATTATATATATAGAAAGATAAAAATAAAGATGGCATATTAAAATAAGGGTTATTAGATGTTGGATAATAGGATACTCACTTAGTAGTATTGATCACAAACAACATACTAAAACATATTTAAATGAAGGTAAGTTTATATATTTTAAAAAATTAATTGATATTTGTATTAAAACAATATAATAGAACACAACAAAAATAACTAGTAGATATGAATTTATCCATAATTATATGTATATTGTGATGATGACAATTATTTTGAAACTTAATAATAAATTTCCAATCATATATGTTATATTATTAAATATTTTATGTAGTACTTATTTTATTTATTTAAGTTGATAATGTTTTGATAAATTAGTATAGATATTATTGAGATAAGGATATGATTAGAAAATCTATTGTATATAATTTCTATATTAATTGTGTTTAATACATATTAAATTTATAATTTTTTACAAATTTTTGAGTGTTTCTAATAACCAATATTATTCATTATTTTATTTAAATTTGATAAAGATAAATTGCACACCTCCCAATATATATAATTTTTTTATAATGTTTTAGAGACAATTCTTTTTTTTTCTTGGACAAATCTTTTCCATATTATTAACAAGGATGTTTATTTATTCTATCTCATATATCACATACATTAAGAAAATTCATTGATTTTATGATTGTACATCATTATTGGAGGACTTTAATTAACATTTTACAATATACCAAATATTGTGTTAGCATCCCATCCTAAATCTTTTAGTTGGGAGAATAGTTTGTTACTTAATGTATTGGGGCGTCTCTATTAAAAAAGGATAATAAGGTAGTGTCTTCATTAAAGAAGGTCCACTAGTTAGTGATTAAGATCTCATTAATGGAGGTTCAATAGGTGATTAGGGTTTTCGTCTATTTGAAATTATATATAATAATAGAAGCTATGTAATCCATTACAAAGTGAATATTATTTTATAGTATTTGGAGCTTTTCTCATTTAGAAGATTTCCCTCAAATGAGAAAGTGAGGAAGCTGTATTTCTATCTATCTTTCTCTCAATATTTTGGTTCATCTCTCAAGGAACAACATAATTGGTATTAGAGAACTCTCCTATGTCAACTCACTCAAATTTTAGAAGTGTTTCTATTACGCTAGAGATATTATTTTGCATCCTTGAATAACACCGAGTAGTTTAAATTGCAACTAGAGAAGAATACATATAGAAAATACAAGTGGTGTCTCTGGGTTAGAAACCCTTAGACACCCTTGTAACCTCTGTCAACACCCCTTCAAATAGTATTGCACTAGATAACTCCTATATATGTCTTTCTCTTCCATGCACCCTTAGTTACATTGAAAGCCCCACTAGCACACATGAAACAAACCTTATACAATCATGACGGTCATCCCATTGCTATAGTACACTATGAACAACACACAAGGAGACAAACTTCTCGTACAAGGGAATCAAGTAGTACTATTAAGGGTATGGTTGATCCTCTTAAGTTAGTTTTGTGAAAGATTTATTCAAGTATTATTATTGGAAATGCATAAGTACACCTAAGAGATATAACAATTGACACTCATTTATCACCTTGTAAACCTTATCTTTGTAGTAGAAGCAATAAAATTCCTACATAATTTGTAATATCGGGAATTTGGGAATTCCCTCGATATAGTAATACATAGACAAGAGTAATACTCCCACCAAATTAGGAAGAAATAATTGTGGTCCTTGTCAATACCCTTATGTGAGGCCCATCTCAAAATAATCCTTGCATGACATTGATCATCATAGTGTTACTCTCTATTAAATTTTTTTTGTGGAATTACAAATAAAATTTCTTATGACCAATATCCATAGCTTCCTTTACAGACAATGAGGTTTGTTAGGCTAGCTCTTAGATAACCCATTAGGTGGACCTTGTGGTCCCATGACACACACTTGCAAGTTGTTATACATGGATGAAGTAAAGAAAATAGTTTAGTCTCTCACCCAATTAGTCAACACACTCACCCAATTACCTAACACAAAGGAGACTAGAATGTCTTCCCTCAATGTGCAAGTCGACCTTTGTTTTTATAATATTGAGAATGTTGAGGGTGAGCATGATGAGGGTGGAAATTAATTAGTTTTAGGATCTAATAAAAGTAAGCATGTTTATGGGGAAGAAGGTTATAATAATGACCACTCATTTCCTAACCATTCCCACAATTTGATGCCTTTCTTCAATAATGTTTATATGAATAAGTTTGATGGGTTATATCCACTAGGTTCAGTTGAGCAAATGGAATGTTAATTTTCCCTCCATGCCACAGAGAATTACCTATTGAAACTCTAAATCAATGTCTTATATATGCATAAGAAAAATTTTAAGTGGAAACAATAATATAAAAAATCTTCTTTAGGGTTCATTGCATAGAAGCAGTTTGTGAAATCCAAGTTTTCCTTCTTTATCCAAGATACTAATCTTGTGGGCCATATTACCAAATTACATCAAGTAGGAATTATAGAACAATATTGATTGTTTTGAGATTTTTTTTTTCATAACGTAAAACTTAACTGATGAATTTTTAAAGCAGTTCCTTATAAATGGTACTAAGGAGGAAATCAGAGCCCAAGTGGAGATGAACCACCTTGATGCTTGTTTTGATGTCACTTAGATCATTTTTCATGCATAAGTTGTATCTTATGCCTATTCTAAACACCCCAATTTTTCTCATGTCACACACCAAAATGTGATGGGTTCTTAGTAGACTGCTCCACCCCTCAATGTCCATAATTTGACTTGGACCAAAATAGTGGAATGGCAACTCAATGGTAGAAAATTTTCTTAGAGCATTTCCAAAGAAATTTGATGCGGAACTGGTTGTAGCCATTGAAGAGTATAATTACTTGTCACAAGTATCATTATATGATTTGTTGGGATATTTTTTATCCTATGAATCTAGAATGAATATATATGATTCTTTGGAAAATGATTTCAAGTCTCAGGTTTCTATCTCAAGAGGTATAAGTAGACCAAGATCAAAAGGCAGGGACAAAAGAAGCAAAAGTAGTGTCCAAACATATGTAAAGGAAGATTCACATCAAGAAACAAAATCCTCATAGCTCAAGGGGAAGCAACAATAGATTCTGAAAACAAAATCAAAGGTAGGACAAATCCAAGGTAAAGTGATTTTATTACAATAATCCAGGTGATTATGCACATGAATGTTTGAAGAAGAATTTGTAAAACAAAATGCAAATTATTCCAACACCTCTAAAAACCATGAAGAATATTTATTTCGTACTTGTAATGTTGCTGAAGATATTTCTAGTAATATTTGTCTTATAGATAGTGGGTGTAGAAAACATATGATAGGCAATAGAAATCTAACTGAAAATCTATATGATTCAGTAAGAACTAAAGTTAAATTGAGGATAAATAATATTGTAAAAGTTATGGGAAAAGGAATGGTCAATATCTTTAACCAGACAAGTGGGAAAAGGGCATATATGAAATGAGTATTATTCCCCACGATTGAAACATAATATCATTAGTGTTTGTCAACTTACCCAAAAAGGGTATAATGTAATTTTTAAGGAATATGATTGTTTCATATATGACAAACCTCCAAGTAAGAGGTTAATTGCTAGGGTAAAGATGACAAAGAATAGAATGTATCACCTTGTCATGAATTATGGTAGTGAAGATGCCTCATTTTCCCAAAAGGTAACATGTTTGAATGAATTTTGGCTACGACATTTTAGATTTGGTCATCTAAATTTTGGTGGCCTAAAGTTATTATAGCAGAAAAGGATGGTTGAAGGTTTTCCTCCCATTCAAGACTTATCTAGTTCATGTGAGAGATACATTATAGCAACGAAACAGAGGGATAGTTTCCCTAAGGGGGTGTCTTATAGGGAAAAGGAACCATTGGAGCTAGTTCATATAGATCTATGTGGCCTAATGCAGACCCAGTCACTAGGAGGAAGTTACTACTTCCTAACCTTCATAGATGATTAAAACATAAAGACTTAGGTGTATTTTGTTGCAAAGAAATATGAAATTTTTTACAAGTTTAGAGAATTCAAGGAAATGGTGGAGAAGAAAAGTGGTCATCAAATGAAAGTGTTAAGATCATATAGATAAGGTGAATATGATTCAAAATATTTTCACAATTTTTTCAAAAAACATGGAATAAAAAGACAGTTTACAACAACGTATACACCACAACAAAATATTGTAGCTAAGAGGAAAAAAACACCATCATGAATATGGCTAAAATCATTTTGAAATAAAAACACTTGTCAAATGACTTTTTGGGAGAAGCAATAGCTTGTTATGTTTATGTTTTGAATTGATCTCCCACTAAAATTGTAAGGAACAATGTTCCAAAAGAAGCGTGGATAGGTATGAGCTGTAGTGTAACCCATATCAGAGTATTTGGTTGTGTGGAATATGCTCATGTGCCTAAATATATGAGAAGGAAGATAGATGAAAGAAGTGAAAAATGCATCCTTCATGGGTACAGTGATCAATCCATGGTATACAAATTGTACAATCCAGTGAAAAATAAGGTTATAAGCAGCATGGATGTTGAATTCAAATAATATGAAGCATGGGATGGAAGCATAGACAGGACTATAAATGTTGGAGCAGAAATGCCTCACGAAGGAGATGAAGTAGAGGAGAAGATCGCACTATAACGACCCCTATTGTTACGACTATAAGAGAAGCAAAAAGTGCAATTTTTTTTTTTGTTTTTGGCAAGAAGTCAAGTACGACACAGTTAACCACACCTTGACGGAGAACACAATGCATACATATCAAGCAATAGACAACAACGACTATACACACTAGCATATCGAGCAACTGGGCAAAACATGCGTAAATCAAAGAAGGAAACGACTTCTCGCCTGACACAAACATGAAAATTCCTACAAGCTAAAGGACAACATCCCCCATCATTAAACGATGACCTCGATGACCAGTAACTAGAACCTCTATGGTACGCAACTAAATTCAAGAAGACGTTACAACCCAACACTAAAACCAACTACAACGAACAACGCCCACAATGGGTAGCACATAATCCGGCCAAGTTATCATTCGCCTCTATTCAATAGGGTGCACCATGATCCCCTCATCAGGAATCATTCTGTCCTAAGGTGACAGGTGCGACAATAACCATCATGCAACCTAACCTATCTGGACCAAGGACTCTAGATGAAACCAACGCCCTAGGAGCCAAATTACTAACAAGAAGATTAACTCAAGCACCCAACTACAATTCAACAAGATGAAAGGGAAACAGACGACTATAACCTTTATACAACACATTAAATTCCTTGCGCAACCATTCTATTGCAACTGTACATCGATTTGTACACATAAATGGTCATTACCAACGATTAGTTCATTGTAGCTATTCCCAATTCCAAGGTGAGAGAAATATTCCCTAAGGATAAATTCGTTATCTTTTAATTGGAACAATTAAAAAGCAGGTTCCTTAAAACAATGAAACAGTGTCCCTTAAAATAATAAAACCATGTCCTTTAAAACCGGATATGCTATCATTTAAACTGAACTATAAAACAATTTTTTTAACAAAGGAACACATTTAAAAACGATGTCTAGGAATCTATGAGTTGATTTTACTATAATTGTTATTTTTATTTGGTAATTATTGATAATTATATTGTAGCGAAGGATAACATTACAAAATCGTTGAGTGTACAATTCAAATAGCTGAGTAAAATATATAACTGTCGAAAAACAAATCAAGGGAAAGGCCAACTCTATAAGACTACAAAGATCGCTGACTTCAATCACTAAAGGGTTCGCTATCATCAATGAAAATGGCTACCATGTATCACTAATTCATTTGTTGTCATACACATCAGTAATTGGATTATTCGTTGATGAACAAAGGCTAAAATTTCACAACTTAATGCTATCAACTACTCCAGAGAATCGTTGTCAGAACCTAAGGCTCGTTTATTTCTCCACTTAATGCTATTAACTCACATTAGAATCATTTTCAGAACCTAAGGCTCGTTTATTTATCCGTTTAATGCTATTAACTCACATTAGAATCGTTGTGAGAACCTAAATTTTTCAATAACAAAGAAACTCTATCCAGATTCCCTGTGCACTAAGCATTTAGCAATTCGCTAAGTATTTTATGGAAGGGCGCAGTCATAAGTACATAATAGCAGTTGTAAGTAGACTTGCAGCTTTAACAATGAATGAATGCAAACATAAATATACAAAACGAAACAACTCGTCGGCAATATAATCATTGTTCTTTATTAAAAAGAAACTCTTTCAAATACACGACTACTATCTATTGATTATGTGAGGTCACTATCTACTAAATAAGTTATTTTGTTTCCCCCTTTACACTAGATAATACTGTGTAAATCAACCGAAGGTTTAACTTTGTCCAGAAGTATTCGGCTGCAGTCACTATCTAGAGGTACAATCGTGGTCCAGTCATTCAATTTGCAGAGTAAGGAATGTTATTGCTGGCACCAGATTTAAAAGGAAAATTGAAACCCAACAATTTTAAACCCACCCCAGCTATATCGCTATGTAAGTACGTTCACTAGAATTGATATTAAAAAATCCCTATATCAATACCAAGATAAAATCATGATTTTAATTGACTATGGTAATTGAAAGTAACCTCAATACATTAAATCGCTATATAGTTGGAGTTAACCCAATGTATAAATTCACTATAAACATTGCTATATACAAATACAAATCGCTACATAGCTATAAACATCGCTAAATACAAATCTCTACATCAATTTGAAATTAACTCAAAATATAAAAATGAAGGAAATGATTGGAGGGTTTGGAGCAACTGCAAGCTAGGGTTTCGCAGTCGTGGCCATAGAAGAGGACAACATGAGTACCAAAGGAGGGGGTAATGGATCCCCCTCATACAAACAGGTGGAAGTGGACAGGGGGAAAGGGCCAAGAGACGTAGGTTTCAAGGAAGCAATGACAAGCACCTTGGGATCAGACCCAGAAAAACGTTAGGAAAGGAACCAGGGAAAAAGAGAGTGCATGGGGGAAGAAGACAGAGAAACTCAGAGTGTTGCACAAGACATAGCGAAGACTAAAGGGGCAGAAGGGTGCAACCCGTGTAAACCTAAAGCAACAAAGATACCTAAGGTAATCATAAAGGATCCACAAAGGGACAAGATGAACATGCATGTGCTAATCTGCAATTGTATGGGTTTGTGGCCCACAGAAAGAATGATGTGCAACTGGATTAAATATCACTGGAAGCCAAGCAGGGAAGTGGAACTCCATATGGGTTCGAAATGTTTCTTCATAGCAGTATTCATGAACATGGAAGACATGGATAGGTTCTTTGAGTGGGGGCCATACTTACACGCCTCAGCAGGACTGTACATGCGACCTTGGAAGGAAAAATTCTCCCCATAAAAATAGACTTTCAAGAATGTACCGGTCTGGCTGAGATTTTACTCCTTACTGTTAGATTACTGGCTACCCTTTACCTTCGAAGAAATAGGGAACAAACTGGGAAAATATGTGAAGACTTCATAAACCACCCTAAAAAGGAGATATACATCCTATGTAAGAATTTGCATAGAGATGGATGTGTTGGGAGCACTCCCATAATACATAAGTTTAGAATTCAGGGATGAGGAATGGATCCAAAACATAGACTACAAGGAGATCCCCTTCAGATGGAAAATATGTCATGAACATGGACACCTAATCAGAGAATGTCCTCTCAATAAAAAATAGGAAGCAGAAAGCACCAAACCACAGCAAGATGAGGATGGTTTTATAAATATGAAACACAGAAGCATAGCTAACAAGAAACAAAGTAAAACCCCAATAGGGAGCAACCCGGAGGCCCAGAATAGAACAGAAGGATGAGACAAAACCAACAGACAGGCAGAAGGTGGAAAGGAATTGACAAATTCTCAAGAAACCAGAGAACAAGAAACAAATGAGACCACAGATAGCCCAAGTAATAATAAGGAACATGGTAGTGACACAACTCCTATGGATGGAAAAACTAGAGACGACAACACCCCCATTCAAGAAGCAGAGGGAGATGCGGACATGAACCCAAGTGAGGTAGGTACATAAGACCCTGATCTCAAAGACCTTGTGGAAAGGGAAGGGATAGATCTCCCAAACATACTGGAGCAATGGAAAAGGTAGGGAGTAGACACCGTACCAATGGAGCAACTAGACTGCATCCAATACCTATTCCTACTAAGGGAGGAAGACAAATATATAGGCTCAAGCACATGCATGGGGAGATAGGACACCTAGGAATCAAAACTGGCGAGGGACAACCACAACTTTCACCCAATAATACAAGAACAAAAAAAGGCAAGAAATAAAACAACATAGCCCTATAGGAGCTTGGAGCATTGTTGATAAACTCAGGTAAGATCAATAAAATTTTCCCCAAATCCCCCCCACATGTTTAAATGAAGCTTATAACATGGAATATAAGAGGCCTAAATATCCCACGAAAGTAGAGAATCCTCAAAAGTAGACTTAGGAAGGAACAACTGGATCTTTGTTTCATTCAAGCCAGGAGACAAAATGCACTATAGACATAATGGAGGAAGCAATCAACAAACAACAATGGATAAAGTACAAGATGGTGGTTGTCACAGGCCATCAGATGGCAAGAGGCATTCTCACCTTGTGTAACCCACAAGTGTTGAGCCTAAAAGTAGCTGAAGCTACCAGGAACACACTCACGATTATGTTGAGCCTAATAGCAGCCGAAGCTACCAGGTACACACTCACAGTTAGCATGCAAATCATTGGTAACACAGAGGTGATTCTATGCACCAATGTGTATGGACTCCAGGTGTCAAAGGAAAAGAGAAAGATGATACGAGACCTACAAGACCTCAAAACCTAATCAAGCAACTTCCAATGGATCCTGGCAGGGGACTTCAATATCATCATGTCACTTGTGGAGAAAAAAGGATGTACAAGAAGATTGGATAGGGATGCATAATATTTCTCAATGTTCATAGACACAGCGGAGATGGTGGACATCAAAACTAATAATGGACAGTTCACCTGGAAAAATAAATGGATGAACCAATATCAGGTAGTGACAAGACTAGACATATTCTTAGTATTAGAGTCTATTATTATGCAAGGGGTAACCTTAGAATGCATCATCCTTCCCTGCAGAGGGTCTAATCACTTGCCAGTCCAACTAGAAGTATGCTTCCAAACCACACCGAAGAATAGACCCTTCAGATTTGAGAAATTTTGGATCGAACACCCCACTTTCAAGGAAAAAATCAAACAGTGGTGGCGAGAGGAACAACCAGAGAAAGGGACAAGTATGTTCAAACTCTATAAGAGACTAAAATACATCAAATATAAGCTCAATGAGTGGAACAAGGAAATATTTGGAAATATAAACTAAGGGAAAAAAATAATTGAAGGCAAAATGAGAAAACTCCAGGAAATCTGCATGGTTGAGGGCCATACAGAGGATCGAAAAAATCAAGAGATCCACATGACCTGAGAATGGGAAGCTAGATGCCAGCAGGAAGAAACTCTTTGGCCATAAAATTCCTGAATCATATGGCTAAGGGAAGGAGAGCAGAACACCAAATGTTTTCATAGAACAACCATTGCCAGAAGAGCCCACAACAAAATCCTGAAAATTAAGGATCAGGATGGGATCGAGAGAGAATATCACAAGGAGATCGAAACTACTCTGGTAAATCACTTCCATGGGATAGCCCAGGAACCCAACAAACACAGAACGAAGGCCATCCAAAGGATAACCCAACACATCCCACATCTAGTCACCGAGGAACAAAATAACAACCTAAATAAATCCATTGTTGAGGAGGAAATTGACCAAGTGATCCAGGAAATGCCCAATGGTAAAGCCCCAGGTCCATATCGATTCATAGTGGAGTTTTTCAAAGCTTGTTTGTAAGTGGTCAAACATGACGTTTATAGGGTGATAGAGGAATCTAGATGGTCAGCCTCCATTCTAAAAGTGATAAATTCTATAATGATTATTCTAATTCCCAAAGAAAATCAAGGGAGGACCCCCAACCATTACAGACCTATAGCTCTATGCAATATGGTTTACAAGATAATCTCCAAAGTCATAGCCAATAGATTGAAACCACTCCTACCCACACTGATCTCAAAAGAATGGGTGAGCTTCGTGGACGGAAGACAAATAATGGACAACATCATCCATGCTCATGAGCTAATCCACACCCTAAAAACTCAGAGGAGCGGGGGAATGATAATACAACTAGACCTAGCAAAATCTTATGACAAAATTAGCTGGCACTATATGGTCAAGACTCAGGAACCCTTTGGTTTCACCCAACACTGGATCAACTAGATAGTCAGCCTAGTGTCCACGACAAGTTACTCTCTCCTAATAAATGGAGCCCCAGGAGCCCCAGCTAAACCTTTCTGGCCCATGAGAGGCATCAGACAAGGAGACCTGGTGTCTCCTTTCTTGTTCATTCTGATGATGGAAGGTATGAGTCGAAGTATAAAAAGAGAAACAATTGCATGAGAAATAACATGCTTCAAACCTTTAAAAAACTACCCTACTTCCACACATCAACAGTTCATGGATGACACCTTAATCCATGGCATACCCACAGTCAAGGAAGGAAAAGCCTGCAAAGGAATCCTAGAAGAGTTTTGGGAAGTCTCGGGTGCAGAGATCAACTGCTCCAAATCTATGATCTTTTTATTCAACACCAACCCTGCAATCCAAAGAAATATGGCCAATATTTAGGGATTTGAATGCAAATCACTCCCAACCAAGTACTTAGGCATCCCCCTGACAAACAGAGCATACAAAATCTCAACTTTGAAGGGAGTGATCAACAAGTTATAGGAGAGGGTGAAAAATTGGATGTAAAGATCCATCAACCTAGCGGGAAGACTCATTTTGACCAAATCGGTTCTGTAAGAAATTCCAACCTTTATGATGTTCATTTTTCCAACCCCCACAGGGATACTACAAAAAATAAGAACCATCCAAAGGGACTTCCTATGGAGAGGAGTGGAAACAAATAAAAAATGGGCCTTGGTGGCATGAGAGAAGGTCTGTAAACCAGAAATCAAATGATGTTTGGGGCTACAAGACCCACAAGTAACCAACGATGCCTACAGGGTGAAACTCTGGAGGCGATGGGTCAAAGAAACTACTACACCGTAGGTAAACCTCTGGAAGCCCAAGTATTCCCTGGACATAAATGACCAGGATAGAATTTTCTTTAGGGGCAATAGGGAGGTATCAACCATCTGGAACCTAGTGTGGCACAACAAAGCCTAGATCCAGAAACACATCTTTTGGGAAGTAAGGAATGGAAGAACAACCAGATTCTAGGAGGACACCTAGCAACAAGAACCTAGAATGAAAAATTAGGGAAGGGAGGAACTCCAATAGGAAATGACCGCACAAGATAAAACCAAAGTCTACCACTACTAGAAACAAGAAACAAATTGCAACATATGGAGAATCCGAGACACTCTCAGACCGCAAAATAGAGACCAGACGTGTAAAAGAGGTGGAGGAGGAACTAGGGAGAAGGAAAATTACAATATCAGAACAAGAGGACCAACTCATATGGGTACAAAAATACAACAAGTAATTCAATTTGAAAGAAGTCCGACACTACATCAAGGACTAGGACTAGGAAGACCCATCGCAACAATGGGATACGCTTTGGAACAACCCCCAATGGACAAAAATTAAAATTTTCAAATGTTTAATACTCCACAACCGAATTCTAACTTGGGAAAACCTAAAGAATAGGGCATTCATAGGCCCATCAAGATTCCACCTATGTCAAGCTAATGAAGAAACAACGAATCATCTCCTCGACAAATGCATCTACATAGCAAATATATGGGACTGGGCGGCAGGTATCTTCTGAAAGTATAATAGGATCCAAGGTAACATCTGCACAACTATCAATATCTAGAAAGAGAATTACATCGAAAATGAAGAGGTGAACCTCTGTTGTACCCTCATTCCGAGGATGATCATATGGGAAATATGGAAAGAAAGGAACCGAAGCATATTCAGGAATGAAATTCGGTCGGAAGGGAAACTCAAGGAAACAATTATCTCCTTGATAATAGAAATGGTGCATAGCCACAACTGTCAAACATGAAGAGTGTAACTCACAGACCAGGACTCCCAAATTCTAGAATATTTTCACCTGAAATACAGGCACAACCGCAGTCAAGTAAGGCGGTTACCACAACTCCCAGTAGGTGAGCGCAACTAGAAGCCCCCCCAGCAGGATCCCTTAAGATGAATTTCAATGGGGCGTCAAAAGGTAACCTATGAATGACAGGAATGGGAGGGGTAATTAGGGATACTGATGGAAATGTAATCTAGCTATATGTTGGGAGTCTGGGAAACTCAACCAACAATGTCGTGAAATTCGGAGCCCTGGAGACTGGCCTCGAGATTCTAAGCCATGAAGGGATGACAAACACCATCATGGAAGGTGATTCCACACTGGTTATAAACACAGTTAAGAGACTCCAAAATGGCACCAGAGTGGAAAAAATTCAGAGGCACTGGCGCTTGACACACTCCCTGCAAACAATCTAGGAGCATTTGCAGATGGGGAACACAGTCGAGTTGCGCTGGGTATGCAGGTTAGTAAATACACTGGCGGGCAGAATTTCTAATGAGGGGGTCAACAAGGAAAGATCAGAACTTAACACTAGTTGGAGTAACATCCCGAATGGTTAGTTTAGAACATACTGCATCCAACTAGTGATAAAATACTGTGAGGACATCCAAAGTATGGATGATCACACTGAGGAAGGAGGAACAAGGATAACTGACGAGGACGAAGGAACCAGACTGAATTTGATTGCCCATCACTCAACCACAAGTTACAATGCAGACTCAGACCACACGAAAAAGGGGGGTATGATACCAAGGTCCTGTCAATAGGAATAAGTACAGGGGTTGTTTGTGGGAAAGTAGAGAAGGTAATCAATAGGTAGCAAAGGAAGAAGGGAAAAAGGTGCTACAGTGGTTAAGTATGGATACACCTCAGCAAATTATAGAAACAAGGAGTGGCGTAGTTGGTTTTACAACTTGTAGAGACAAGGGTTCATGGAGGGGTTACGGACGAGTCATCACGAGCACACATACCGAGACAGAGAAAAAGGACAGAAAGGTACACCTTTATGGGAAGACCATGATTGTCAGGATGAGCCCATAGATGGGGAAATCCCATAAGAGAAGAAGCATCGGGAATAGCTATAGACAGGAGAAGAGAAACTGCAAGGGATATCATAAAAACAAGGGAGATGCAAATAGGAGCAGGACGAGAACCCAAGGCAAAAACTACCACAAACCAACTGAGATGGTACGAATGAAGAAAAATCATAGTAAGAGAAGCCCCCAGGGGAAAGAACCTTTGATAAGCCCCTAGAGGATTAAAAGTATGGAGCAAGAGGTCAGAGAAGCCAAGGGTACTTTTCATACATAGGTATAACCAAAGGGAAAAGAGATCATCACCAGGTGGGAGAAAGAAATCAATACTAAACGCAAGGGTAAAGATTGGAAGGAACTGATTCAGGAAGCAGACTTGATAAAGGACCCATGGGCCACACAGCCCAGAGTAACCCTCTACCACAAAACGGTAGAGGAGGCTTGGTGAACAAAGATGTTAATAGGCAAGATGAGCTCTGAATGGAAATATGTCAGTTGAAAGGATAACAGGGACCACAAAAAACTTCTTACAGAGATCTTGAGTCGCCTCAGCAACCTGGAGGCTAGTACAAAATGGCTAGTTGAGGACCAGAGGGACCAGAATGATAAAATGGAACAAATGGAAGGCCAATTCCACCTATACTTGTGCTACGGCCACCACATGGACATCACGTCGGCGAACTGGAGTGGAGCCATGACCTGTATCAAAAATACACGTACGATGGCCCATAGGGATGAGAATAAGGAAACAAAGGATGAAGGCAAAAAACATCTCATCATCCTAGAATAACGTCAGTTAAACCATTGGTCAACATGTGTTGCTCAATGTAGGTGAAACCTCTTTTTTATATGATTATGTCCTTATATATATATGCTTTTGTTTAGCTTTTCAAAATTGAATATAGTAGGACTAGGCCGATTTCCCAAGGTGGCGGCCTAGCCCTACCCCTCTACTATCTTAGAAAGTGCAACTTCGGAGTCCCTGATCTGGTTTTCTTTTGGTAGATTAAGGGATTCCCCCTCTTTTTGTATCATAATCTCTTTCAGTAATATAGGAACTCACACTCAATTACAAAAAAAAGGAAATTAACTCAAAATATAAATAGCTATATATAAACAAAAATGTTGTGTGAATTCACTATCTTACACCGCATCAAAGAAATTGATTCATGGACCATTAGATATGGGTAAGTTGGAATTCAAATAAATTAAATTCTCTATGCAAATAAAATCCCAGTCGCATTCAATCAAGGGTAAATGTGGTGTAATAAAGACTAAAATTCACAAGACAAACAACTGCCAATCCGTCAAAGAAAAACTCCTAATACAAATTCGTTGTGTAAATAAAATTTTAGTTGCATTCAATCAAGGGTAAGCACGCTGTGTAAATAAAATTTCCAGTTGCATTCAATCAAGGGTAGATTCATTGTGGTTTAAGTGCTAAAAAACAAGCTAAATTTGTCTTCCAATAATAATAAAAGGAAGAGGGAAAATCGCAGGCGAGATGTGTTAAATCACAAGGTAAAATTTTCCTACATAATATCTTAAATTGCAGAGAGAAAAGTTCCATGGTTGAATTTATTGAAACGCAGAGGATATTGCCATAGAAATACAATAAAACACGGCGGTGTTATAATTGTCAAGCCCAATGCAATGTAGATATCAAACACAAAGGATATTAAGTGATTCATGGGGAGGAAAGATAAACAATACACAGAGGTAATCAATCGCAAGAAGGTGCAATACAATCATTCAACCAGGAACAATCAACAGGGGTAGACAACCGGGCAAATCTATCATTTGCTCATCATCCACGCATAGAAAAGTAGGGCATTAGATATATAGGTCTATTAACACCAAAGTGACGACCATCGATCCATCTCGTAACCGACTTATCAGGCATGGACTGATGATCTATGGATGAGGATGAAAGATAAAGCACAATCTCTTCATAAAAATCATTAGAACAAACAGAATAGTCGTAGCAATCAGGGATCGGTTGCCAAGGGAATCAATTCAATGGAGGAAGCATAAAGCTATGATGACTTTAAGTTCTCTATTAAAAATGTTGAGTAAACACATTTTTTTATACAATAAAAGTACAGTAATGGAAGCGCCAGATCAATATTAATATACTATTCAAATAAAAGTGTGCGTACTGTAGCCCAGGGTGACAGCTCGGAGTCATTGTCCCACGTGCACTCCGTCCAACTCTCGCTTGTCGACCGATGTGAGTTCACCGATACCTCCCAGCCATTTCTAGGGGTAATATTCTTCCCCTTGAGCCCCCCGATCTGCAAAGGGGCCACACATACTAAACCAAAGAACAACTAGCAACCAACTCACCTCACAAGGTCAAGGTACCACTCGTTACCTGAGCTGGGTATCCCAACTCCCACAAGATAAGTCAGTCAAGACAAAAATTCTACAGCATAACCTTACGCATAAAAGAAGAGATCCTTAATCCTCCTCCTCCATCCTTTATATAGAGTTTCTAAGTGATTTATTTCCCAAATTCTCATTTAATTTATTTTTCAATAATTTAATTCAGAAAAAACCTCCTCCGTACACATGTCACCCATCCCCTTAGTTGCACCAGAAATTAATTTCATTAATTATTTAATTACTCATATTTCCCTGACCTACCTAAAATCATTCCTAGAATCACTCCTAGGTGTCCCAATATTCCCTTATACATTTTAATGACTTATTCCCTTACTAAATTCCTAGTTGAGTTCAATTTAGAAAGTTCTTAAAGGCAATATTCCTTACTAAGTTAGCCATTCTGTTGTTTTCTTATGTTTCCCTTTTTCTTTATGTTTCCCCCTTTTTCCCTTGGTTTCCTAATTCTTTTAAGTTTCCCTATTTTTCCCTTTGTATCTATAACTCAAATTAGCAAGTGTAGAAAATTAGTTTTTTCCCTTTTTCTTTTTAATTCATAAATTTTAATTAGCATATGTAACAAAACAATCATTTCCCATTTTTTAAAAATTTAATCCCCCAAAGTAATTTGATTTTAATAAATTAATTGAATTTCTTAACCCCTTCTCATCACATTTTTAATGATTATGATTATGATTATGATTTTGATTATTATTATTATTATTATTTTGACCACAAGTATCACTTAGACCTAGATTTTAAATTCCTAGGCTCGACGACATTTTTATTAGTGAAAATGTTTTTAAATATTACTTGACACATCATTTGTTCTAAGGTCATCTAGGTTTATTCACTTATTAGTTAACAATGTGACATGCCCTTCTGAATGCACTAGGTGCTCCAAGGGTGAAACTCACCTCATTCTATTTTTTCTTGTGCGACGTGCCCTTCAGGATGCACTACATGCTCCAAGGTTGTCGCTCACCACTTGACTAACTTGGTAGACATCAAAAACCCCTGAAGTCAATACTCCTCCAGGTGATCTTGTGGGAGACTAAGGGCCTCTAAGGAATAAGTCCCCTGCCTTATTGCACGCCCCTTAGAATCATCATGAACGACTGTCACAGTCTACCCTCATGGAATTGTGGGTCTTCTCGAACTAGGTAATCATTAAGCTATAGTTCGAGCCATGGTGGGAGTGCTAGTAGACTGTGGAAGGGTTGTTGTCCACACCTCTCCCTAAACGTCTCTAGTTGTTGTGCGTGACCCCTCTACTCCACATGTGTGTTTGGTCGGCAAGTTATCGTCAGCCTGCATCATCAACGAATCATGTCAGAATAAAATCAATCATCATAACATATAATCAAATGTGAATATGTCATATCAAAAATAATCAAACCCAAATAGTCAACTCCCTGACTAGATCCAGAGTCTAAGGGGTTCATCGATGCCTCTGCATCCTCGAGGTCCAAATTCCTTCACACTCAAGAGAAACCAGTAAATAGCACATCTCTATGTAAATACACAAATCAACATATAATCACATCCATAATGCCTCATAATCATTGTCAAATGGTCAATAGTATAATAATCTAGATCACTTAAAAGAAAGTGTCCTCAAAGAATAAGTTCACTCAGTGCGCGCAAGAGCAGGATGTTACACGCACAAGGTGGAAAACAAGGTTCACAAACACAATCATCGGTCATAGGTACTCCAACAAAGACTCCAATAAATTATGTTCAAGGTGAACCATCTAGCCTAGCAAGCCAATTTATTCCTAATTATCAATTGCTTCCTTAAGGTGACCCATATATTGAAGCCTATTTATTTTCAAATTGTATTAATTTAAAAAGCAACCAGTAATATCATCACTAAATGTTTTTAAATTTTATTTATTAAAGTGTATGTTAAACTTTAAGAGAATTTACAAAATTATTTTAGGTCCTATAATGAGCATAATAATATCAAACTTCAATAGACTACAAATATATTATATTTGCATTTTTTTTTCATATAAAATCTATTTACATATAGTTTTCGGTTGAATTGATAGCATTATGCATTCACTAAATAATATGAAAGATATGAAATACTTTGGTGTACTTGTGGAAAAATACTTTTTTGCACTTTTTGAGAATAGTATGTAGTAAATATTTTCAAATGTTAGTATTGTTTATTCAAATTTCATTAAATATAATTGTTTCATTATCTTTTATTGTACATAGATTAAATGTGTTGTATACTTATTTTAATGAACTCTTTCAAAATTCAGTTGTTTTAATCAAGAAGTGAAAACTTGAGACAAAATTTTTTATTCTTTAAAAATTTTGGTGTTTTGAATTTGCTTTTAGGTTGAATAATAAACAATTTTTACAAGTTAAATATCTTAATATTTTTATAAAAAAATGAAATTTTATTATCTTCTTGAAAAAATATTATTTTCTTTTTTTTATTAGATTATTATAGTGATCTAAGATTTTAAATTTGTATCACCAACCACTATGTATCAAAAGTAACATATGTTCATTGATCACATTAAATCTCATAGAGTAGTGAAAGTGTAAATAATTTAAGTGATAATTTACCATTTTCTGGTGTACCCGTCCCTCAAGGCCGAGTACACACGACCTAAAAACTTCTCTAATTCTCTGATATACATATATATCTAATGCAAATTTAAACAGACATAAGCATTCTTCTACAATATATATTAATGCAGAAATAACAGTAAACCTACTGATGCAACAAATACAAGCGATATTCATAACATTATAACACATGTGAAAGATACACAACATACAATTAACATAGAATTGATACTTTTCCTTTTATGAGAAGACCATCGACTACGTCCAGACCTTACAAGAACCTCCCAGCCTTAAACCACACTTCTCCAAGCTATCAACAGTGCGTCACCCCCGAGCTAGGACTAAACTCCACCCAGGGTAAATGAAATCCTAGTCTAGGTTGAGACTACGAAAAACTACACGATGCAACATGAAGGATTCTCTCCAAGGAGCCTACTTACGCCCACTACTCAGAGAATCTCATTTCCCACATGCATGTTCCATCCTAGGAATATACACCTTCATTGTTTCACAGTCCATTGGTTGCTCCACATCCCTTCCAGGTCTTCAACAACATGCTAGATCATGAATTCTAAGAGCTCTATAGTTGTTATTGGAATCCCTCCAAGAGAAATCACTTCCCCAGCAACCTCTCAACCCTGGAGAGAGTTTCTCATAGCCCTGACAACCTACTTCTTCAACCCACGGGCCTGACAACCTACTTCTTCAACCCACGGGCCTGACAACCTGCTTGTTTTGTCCATCTCTTAAGTCAACCAGGTCACCACAATAACAAAAACGGGTAAGGAAAGGGACGGCTCAACAAATTACAGAGATTCACGATGGAAGAGGGTTCAACAATGGAGGAAAAAGGTTGATTGTGTTCCTTCTTAGTGTGTGAGTGAATGGAACAAAGGATGGTAAGTATCGTCAGAATGGTGAGAGCGAACTCATGAGGAAAAATGGCAAGAGTGGTGATAAATCTCATAGAATGGTGATAAAGTTTAAATAGTTTAAGTGAAATGTTATTATGTCCTTGAAAACACATTATTTTATTTTCTTTATTAGATTATTATAGTGATCTAATATTTTAAATTTGTATCCCTGACCAGTATGTATCATAAGTAACATATGTTCATTGATCACATTAAATCTCATAGAGTGGTGAAAGTGTAAATAATTTAAATGATAATTTACTGTCCATGCATTCAAGGTTATTTGTTCTCTCCACGCATTGATACATTTTCTCAAATTTCATCCATTAATTTTCTAAAGAGCCAACCGATTATTGAAATCATCTCCCCCATTCCAATGAAGTTGTTTCGACTAAGATATGGTTATCATGGATGATGCAAAACAAAACTTTTCCAACAAGACATAGTTGGCTAGTTGAAGGGTGTCCCTCCCTCTTGAATGAGTTAGGTGAAGCTTTATAATAGTGGATTTTAAAATTGACCCATTTTAAAGGATTTAGTATTCATTCTTGATATTTTGATGCATTTTATTATTTTAATTTTTATCCTAAAATATAATATATTTTGATATTTTAAAAGTTCAATAAATAAATAAATAAATATATATATATATATATATATATATATATTAAAATTAAATATTATAATTTATTGATTTCAATTTTAAAATAAAAATATATTAACATTAAAAATAAAATTAAACATGTTAATCTACACAATATTGAAAAGTTATCAATCGAATATATGTCACAACCTAAGCATGACAGGTAGTACTTTCTTCTCGATGTTTCCAGTTAATCAAACCTTCCAAAATATATTATTATGTGCTATTTATTTCCCATGCATTTAGATGAAAGGGGCTCAAGGCTTATTGCCAATGTTGCACTGAATTCTTCGGAACATTGCCAACATGTGTTTTAACGTTTCTTGTTACTTGGGATCTAGGTTGACAAAGCGAATGAGAAGAGCTATGACATATACTCGGCTCTGAGAAGGAGAAGAGTTGTGACATCTAGCGGTGGGCTAGTAATGGAAGAGAATCGACTGGCATATTATTTACATTCCACCTATGCTCCGAAGAATGCTGGAAACACAACTTATTCACGTCATTTTAGTTTAGTTTCAAATTTTAAATCAATATGTAGTTTAGGTTCAAATTTTAAATCAATCTTTAAAACTAATAATGACTAAAATGATGATTATATTTTTAATGTCTTACCTTTATAGGATTTATAGTATGACTAAATTATCCATGAAATCCTTCAACACTAATGATTAACAATGATTAATGCATTCAGCAAGAACAACAAATAGTCTAGTTTCAAATGGAGTTTCTTATAGAAATATTTGGAGGTGACTTCAATTCCTCGAACCTTTCATTTATATTAGTATTCATGACCACATTATTATAGCAACCCAATTTCAGCATGAATGGATATTTAGAGAAGATAAAAAACAATATTGGTTAGTTGTTTTACAAAATGTTTTGCGATATAAATTTACACGAATAGCTATTTTTTGTTGTTCAAAATTCATTTTTGAATGCAGAAATGGATTTAGCATGTTGAAAAACTCCCAGGGCACTCGGATTATACAGAAATAATCACTAAAATCAACAAATCCAACATTCTTTTACCGAATTTAGGACAAATATCCCCCTAAAATCATCATTTCTTAGAACCTTTAGTCTACGGATATAAGAAACATATTCCACTAACGAGATTAGAATCGAGTGAATATCGTCATTCATGTTTCCCACGATCACTATCGTGAAGTTATTTGGGTCTAGCCGGGAGAAAATTTATTTATATTCATGATCTCACAATATAGGTAAAAAATCGTTTTTAGGATCATTCTTGATTTGTTGGAATGGATCGATCCGAACTAGTCTGGGTGAAAGTGGGAAAGTAATCCAGTCAAAATTTTGTTAACTACTAACTGGAGCAAGTGTTAGTCACAATAGTCCGTCGATTAAATTGGCCTAGAAGGTTAAGATCCAACAACAACGTTGTTTTATCATTTATCATTTATATCTTCAAGTCATAGATACTATTGAATGGAGCACAATCTCGGACAAGCAACATCCTTGAATTCTGCACTTTAAAATATGGATTGCAATATGTTGAATTTATTCAAGAATTGAGATCTGAATTTACATTAATTTAAATTAAGAGAGTAATCTATCGATAAGGAGTGGTTTGCTAATCTTTGTGTGACATAGTAGGACATAGATTGAACATGGATCGCTTAAAAGCTTATTTATCGAAAAATGATCAAGGATTCACATGGGGCCTTCAGATCACAATTTCCTTTCTTGGGTTATGGAAAAACCCATGATCATTATTGATAGTCTTTTCCTCTGGTAACCACAAGAAATCCCTCTCTTCGTCGATCCTATATAGATATGGAATCTTAAAAGAATTAATCCAATAACCTGATAGTCTTGTCCTTTGGAAGCCACAAGAAATCCCTCTCGTCGTCAACCCTATATAGATCTGGAATCTTAAAAGAACTAATCATAGCCAAGACCATGGAAAATCCCTACCTCCATACTCGACACCATAGATAAAGATGGTTATTAAGCCTTCAAAATAGAAAAATCCTTCTTTCTCAAAAGGAAAAAATGAAGGTCACTACAAACCCATAAATTATTTTGGTTTCGGTACGAATCTACAACTTTTATAGAATGCAAATGCTATAAATTAATTGGATTAAGAGAACATCAGTACGAGTTACCTTGTTTTACAACTACAATTCCATTGAAAATTCTTTTAAACTGTAGTGAATCCCACCGATCGAAAGCTCCATTCTTTGTTACGTTGGACCTGTCCCAAACAACAAATGAAACCTTGTCCATTAGAAAGATGATAATTTTCCACAATGGAGGGAACCCCAGAGATCATCGGTAAAACCATTGAAAACCTCTTAACAGCCTCTACATATACCTCGAGATTCCATGAAAGGTCTTTTTGCTTTCATTGGCTCGGCCCCCTGTGATAAATGGGTATGTAGGCAAAGACACATAAGCTGCAACAGATCGATAAACCCCCCTATGATAAAGGGGTATCTAGGCAAAGGCACATAAGTGACGACTGCGCGATAAAGGGGTATGTAAGCAAATACATAGAAGCCACGCCAGACCGATCTGCAGACGCCTAAAGACAACCAAACACATAGGTCGGTTAGTGACATACACAGTAAATATACATCGAGCTCAAGCATCACTGCTCTCGGCCTTGAGAAGTGAAGAAGGGGTTTCCCTAAAATAGAATCCCTTATTTGATAAAAGGCATTGGTTTTTGCCAGGCGGTGGTTTTATCAATCTGGTAAGATGTTACATAACCTCACAACCTTATCCGTAAGTAAACGTGGCATGCTTCCATATGCCCCTTTGGTAAATCCAGTAATGCTCATACCGGAGTTAAGGATGTTCTCTACCTTCTACACTTTTAAGTATATACACTAACAATTTTTCAAGTTGTATGAAATAAATATGGTATAATCATCATCCTTCCTTATGTGGATAATCCATATGATATATTTGGATAATCTGAATAAACAATTAGAATACTTTCTATAGCAATCTGACAAAAACAGAATCCCAGACGCTGGTTAATTTTGAAGAATCACAGACATTGTGGAAGAGTCAATGGAATGTTGCAACATGAAGGGAATGTTAGAAAAAAATGACGACAAAAAGGGAAAATGCAGAATGGATTTAGATCTCAGATTTAGAAAAAATTATCCTTGTACCTAATCCTTGCAGTATAAAATCCATGCTTGTGCAATTAAAAAGGAAAACGCAGTATGGATTTAGATGTCGGGATTAGAAAGATTTATGCTATAAAATCTATGCTTGTGAAATTACTGCAACAAGAATTAGAAAGATTAGAAAGATTTATGCTATAAAATCCATGCTTGTGAAAAAAGCGCTTGTCCAAAGCTTCGGGACTTTGGAACTTTCAGCCAGGACCGGATCAACAATCCTCGGCCTCTTTCATGATCAATGATCGAGATCCACTTCGGGACTCTGTGCTTCAGGAGTCTCAACTTTCCTCGCTTTCCTCCTACCGGAACGCTTTTACCTGGAGTTCATCATCTATCGATGGGTGTCCTCCCACAGATCAATGACTATGAATCACTTCGGCTCTTCGAGATTCATAAGTTTTAAACTTTCCTCCCGCACTTTCTCCCAGAGTGCTTTCACCCGAAGTCGATGACCCTTCGACGTGTGTCTTCTGGAATCAACGATTGATATGTACTCTGGCATTCGGTCCTTTAGGATTTTTCGAACCAACACAACTTGTCACATATTTCCCCTGTAAAGTTCCCAGTCTCCAGACTGCATGATCTCTCACCACATGGCGAAATACTAAAAGTGAACATGTGGCCCAATCAGGCGGGTGACATGTGTCACATTTTAACTGACTTTTCAATACACCAAATGCTCAAAACTTACTAGCATGTGGCACACATCCCAAGTGTACACATCATCCTAGGTGACGTCTGCAACCCATGTCACTTTGGGAATTCCAAGATCCACATCATCCCTAGGTGGCATCATCGTGCCCCCTCACTTTGGCTCTTCGGGCTTCGAAACTTCCAGATTTTACCAAACTAGCACACTTTCAATTCTCCCAAACTCTGAATTCCCAAACTCGCCAATATGTCGCCATTTATCCTCCTGGATCGAACGACTAAGATTCACTTCGAGTCTTCACCTAGAGCCCACGGATATGCACCATGTGTCCTCCTTAATTTGACAATTGAGGCTTACTTAGGGTCTTCGGACTTTGGAAATCTCAAACTTCAAACCTCCTCGAAGTACACAAGATTTTGTCGTGTGTCCTCTTGAATCGAGTGGTTGAGGCTACTTCAAGCTTCACAGGAAATCCATAGATTTACACCACGTCTCTTCTAGATCAGACGGCCTAGATTTACGTCGGACGATCTGACGCTTGAGATTTACTTCGAGCAATCTAGCAACTGAGATCTATTTTGGATGATCGAACGATTAAGATTTACTTCGAATCTCCAACTCTCTAGTCTTCGGGAGCATCAAATCTCAACTGAAAACCTCTCAAATAGATTTCTCCGCGGTTATTAATCTGCTGACACGTACCTCTTGGTAATCGACAGTCAGGATCAACTTCAGCTAAACGGAGTTTCGATGCTTGAGCCCTAACATGTCACATCACTGCATGCCTTTCAATTTGTGGGGGCATGCATCGGCGGTTTGGAGTAACTCTCTTTTCACCCTGCAATTCTCCTGGGGCTCACACGTAACCCCTTGGTGAAACCATGGTTTGGATTGTGGGACTGCCTTGGGAAATTATCTCCCATGTAACTTGGTTTCCCAAATGCTTCATGTCCATTGATCTCTCTCTCCCATGGGATCTGACGGTTGTGACCTTAACCCTTTCTTCCTTTTCATCGGACGACCCCTATTCACATGTCCTCCAATCCAGCTGTAATAACCCCCAAAAAATTAATTATTATTGAAATCTGAAAAACACTTAGGAATTTATTTCCGTTTTTGGTAAATTTGAAATTGGAAAATTATTGCCATTTATGGAAATTTTAAATTTTGAATTTAGTTAATTATAAATTATTATTCAGACTGTTGGGCGAGGGTTTTATTTTCCCAACCAAATCTTTGACTATGACACTTGTAAAAAACAAATATTTTTATATTTATTGCTGAGAGACAAATGGAACAGCCACATTGAAATCAACTAACCATGACTCCATGAGTGGGGAACATGTTTGAACTACCTCAGGGTTGAATTCTACAAGTGGAAAATTAGGAATTTGGCCATTGGTATACCTTGAAAATCAGGGATTTTCAAAGCTATGAAAATTTCCAAGGGGAAAAGACCTGGGCACAAGATGCTTTTGCATATATATCATATGGGAGGAGGAAGGATGTTTCCTAGTATAGTAAGGAGAGGAATATCACTTAATGTTATGAGCACTGGTTTTCTAAGTGTGAAGCAAGGAGAATTTTTTCTGATCCTGGAAGAGGATGATAGCTAAGGAGTAGTTTTGAAGTTCACCCTCATGCATTCATGGTCAGGCTAGGGGGTGATTGGAACAAGTATATTGTTGTTCCATTCTTTGGGTGGGTGGAACTTGGTTGTTCCATTTGTTGTCCCAACACTTTGTTCAGATATGTGCTTCTATCTATTGTTTTTGTTTAATTTCTTTTGTTGGATAATAGCTAAGTGGAATAAAATAAATTATAGGATGAGCCCTTGCGATCCAGGTGGATATCGGTGGCCACCCACCTTCTCCAACTGGCCCAAAACATGTTTCTAACAATTTTGGTAATTTACTATTTTTAGCAATTTTTCCGGGTCCTAAACTTCCGGGGCCATTTTGAGGCCCTAAACGATGTTTTTTTGGGTATGTTGTTGTTGCAAAATATCATCTAATGATGTTATTTTTTTTTTATCATTGTAGGCCTCGGATAGATCTTTCCAATGAGCTATCATATGCCTAAAACATAGATCGTATGCAAAAGTTACGACCCCGAGAAGTTGATGCACCAACTTACCCAAACGGGGCCCACATGACTTTTGGCGCTTCATCTCCCAGGGTTAGGTTTTTGGATGTCTAGGACTTTTGGCATTCCCTTTTATTGTAAAAGGGCCTTCAGAGCCTCATTGTA
>SNQJ01S0001787.1:211762-239606 GCA_010110895.2 Picea sitchensis | reverse complement strand
CTCTGTACATTTCTCTGATTAATAGAAATCATGTATTACTGTATATTTGTGTTTATGGTTGCGTCTCTGATACATTTCTGTTATATTATTGAATATCTGCAATATCTCTGTACATTTCTTTATTATATCTCCGCTCTCATTTCATGCCGAAAATAATCCGGATCACCTTGGAAGTTTGATTATGTTAATGAATAAAGTAATAAATCTGCTATGTGTTAGTTGTTGTAGGTACAGTTTTATTTTGCTAATGAATGAAGTAATAAAGCTATTGTGTGTTAGTTTTTGTAGATGCAGTATGATTTTTGTTAATGAATAAAGTGATGAAAGCTATTGTGTGTTAGTTATGATAAGTACAGGGGATATACCAGTAAGTTAAATAAAATAGAATCATTACTGGGCTATTTTAACCTTTACCAGATATGTGAGTACATACATACAGATGTTCATTTTCATGTAACATTAGACTGTAAAAATGTTAAATATAATTCTGGAAGCATAGAAATATATATGTGTATACATCTTGCTACCTATACAGAGTTTCTGAGTTACATAGATATCTAATACATAGAAAATATTTCTTGATTGTTGCATAACTTGAAATTTGAGATTTTCCCATTAAATATGACTACATTAATGGAGCAAATAGTTACAGTCCTATTTCATTACAATAACGTAGGATCAAAGGTTTAGTAACTCAAATACATAAAACCTATTACATATTACAGATTCAGACCAATACATAAATGCGTCTTCAACTCTACATAACATTGTGATCATAACTCTTAAATAGTGAAATCTTATTCAATATGGGGTTTCCCCTCTATCATTTCTTTAAATACTAAATATACAAATAACCAGTTGTTTATAGGAGCCTGGTATAAAATTTCCACGATAACAATATTCTAGGGAAGAACCGTATTCTTACGATAGAACCTCGGGTTATTTTTTTTTAAAAGATACTGGAAGTAGGAATCTGATTACCTTTTCGTGCAAGGCATTGTCCTGGAATCCAAAGACTTCGAATGTTAGTAGTCTTGCAAGGAGACCAAGAAAATTGTAATTAGTGTTAATTTGGAAGTAAACAAAAAATTTAAATACTGAATATAGAATAATTACCAGGGTAAATTTTACAAAAATAGAAATATCGCAGATTAATATATGGATTGTACTTAGCATGCGATTTTGGGAATAAATTCTCATTTTTCCATTTGCGTCGATGAGGAAATCATCCACAGACCCAAAGGGATGGAGTGGACCAAGGATTGTCTGATGGGTACCCTCGCAGTAAATGACGCAGACCCCCTTTCCCTTGGGCCAAGATTTGCATAGGATCATTCTAAATTCTCCTTGAGCCGAAGCGACTCTCTCGGATCCCTATTGGAACCTCACAAATCTGATCCAGACATCCTCCCGAAACCCCACCTGTGCGAACAAGCACTAGGCATGAGCTTCACCGTCAAGTGATCACAACTGGGCCTTGGCGCAAGCACCTTTCGCAACTCACAACTCGTGAGTTCGTGGGTCGAAGACCCTCAACTCCTCTTTTGCAAACTCCCGATACCTGAGATGACGATACGAGTATACATCCCTTCTCATTAGCGTTTCGTCAAGCGACTGCTGGCTAGAGCCTAACTCTAGTGCCTCTCGCAACTCGCAACTTCGCGGGTTGAAGTGTTGATTCCTCCTGCTCCTCCTTTGCGAATCCGCAACTCGCGATAAGTCAACGATGGGTTGACCCTTTCCAAACGACATGTGTCCACCACCTATCACCACTTCTACCTTTCTCTGGGTGTTTTATTGTCACGCCACCTGTCAACCATGCGGTTCCCACCAAGCGGACGTGCCACGTATTGCCCGAGCCCTCACAACTCGCCAGCTCGTGACTTATGCAGTAAAAAAGATTTTATTTCAAATGCTAAACTTTCGAGATGCGATACTTGTTGGAAGTTCTGATCCGAAGGTCCTCCAGTAGCTCGGATCCAATGGTCCGGATTTCGTTCCCTATTCCTTGCAACCTAGAACTTCATGAAAATATCAAGATCTTGATCTTCCCTCCAAACTCACAAAACTTGAGTTCGTGAAATGATCCAATGACGTGGGTTGGAATGAGAATCAAGGACTCATATTGACCCTCGTAACCTAGTTGATGGGTTTCACCGGCCTCTAACCACCTTGCAACTCTGTCAAATCCAATGACTCTTGCAACGTCACACTTCCCTCATGAAGACTTCTCACCGTCCATATGGCCTCCACTGGATCCTACGGTCCTCGCAACTCATGAGCTCTCCATGGAGAATTTTGACCGCTCGATTCATGCTTCAATGGCTTCTGCCCAAACGACTGAATGTTCTCCTTATGAACTTAAATTTTATACGACGACTTCAATCCCCATCTCCCTTTGAACTCTTCAAAGGTACTAACCTTCCTCATGTTTTACTTCCAAACTCAAGACTTCCAAAAGGAATTTTGCTTGCACTCCTTGCGGTAATCTTTCAAATAACTTCTAGTTATTTGAGTCCTCGACTCTGTGCACTCTTTGCAACAACAGTCCTTCCACCTTCACCTTAGTTAATAGCTTCTAAGGCTTCAAATAACCTACGCACACCTTGCATGTCTCTGTGCTTCACCTGCACATCAACTGAAATGACAACGTTATCTCTCCTGAGCTTTCTGAGATAAAACTCAGACCCTCGTCAACGCACACCTTGTGGACGTCCACTGCACTCTTTGCAAGATCTCTCAGGAAGAGAAACAATTGAACCTCATTCTACCCCTCTTGCAGACTTCATACATTCAACATGAAATCATACATCCCACACAGCATTGAAACAAATGCATAACAGAGAAATAAAACAATTTTAAACATACCATTTAACAAAGGTAAACAGTAAACATCATAACACCATGAAAGTTGAGTCAAAGCTTCATATATTAACTCAATTGCTCCAGTACATGGGTTCTTCTCTACAGTTCTCTGCTACAGCTCTCCAGCTTATGAATTCTGAATGATAATCAAAAGTTAAAATGATACAAGGGTGAGGGTGTCTATATTTGTTTTCCTTCCTATGCTCCTAAAATTGTCTAATCTATCATTCATATCTACCTACTTTTACATTAACAAACTTAAATTCCTTAATACAATTGATAGATGGGAGTAATTTCCCCAGGTCTGTTCATATCTCCAAGACATAAATGCAAGGATGTTTCTCTTAACTATTACATTAATGCTTTTGGTTTCAGAATTCAAAACGGTCTTCATAAAAAACGTGCCCCTTTTCTTCATCTGCGTATCCAACTATTTATTTGGCTAGGCACGTGCCTTGGCTTTGCACGATGCTCCTACATCATACTCCTGCAAAAAGTTCTCACCTATGTTGATCTGCTCTCTGCTTGTATTCTTGACTTGAACTCTGCAATCGCTCCTTAATTCGGATGTGAAGCTCCTTCATTCCTTCTGCAAATTCCTCTGCACTAGCACTCCTGAATTCATTTTGTTCTAAATCTTTCAATTCAGAAACTCCCCTTGGCTGCATTCCATATACAATCTGGAATGGACTTTGCCCTGTGCTTCTATTAAGTGAATCATTATAAGAAAATTCTTCCTATGATAGAACGTGATCCCACTGACGGTGGTGTTTAGTCACTAAGCCCCTCAACAAATCTGCCAAGCTCCTATTCACAACTTCTGTCTGTCCGTCCGTCTAAGGATGATATGGTGAGATAAAAGACAAACTTATCCCCAACTTCTTCTATAAGGTCCTCCAAAAATTTCCTATGAACTTGGTATCTTGATCAGACACGATACTCTTTGGCAAGTCATGAAGTTTGATGACCTCCTTGAAAAACAGGTTCGCAATATGAGTTGCATCACTTGTTTTTTGGCATGGTATGAAATGTGCCATTTTTGAAAATTTGTCGACTACCACAAAGATTGAATCATATCCTCTATTTGTTCTTGGTAGTCCCAATATGAAATCCATGCTCACTATGTCCCATGTCCTTTCAGGTATGGGCAATGGTTGATATAACCCTGTGTTATGCCTTCTCACAACTCACTGCGTCCCATGTCCTTTCAGGTATGGGCAATGGTTGATATAACCCTGTTTTATTCCTTCTCCCTTTCATGTGCTGACAAATTCTGCATCTATCCACAAATCTCTTAACATATGTCCTCATCCCTGGCCAAAAATATGAGCCATTCAACTTTGAGAACGTCTTATCATGACCGAAGTGTTCGACCAATCCTCCACTGTGTTCCTCCTTCAGCAAATTTTCCCTCATGGAGCATTTCAGAATACATAGTTGATTTCCCATGAACAATAATCTATACTGGATCATGTATTCAATCCATTGGTTTCTATCCCTAAGAACTAGATTCTCAGATGCCTCATATGCCTCCTTAAAATATGAATCATCCCTATACATTTCTTTGAGGTTATCAAAACCCAAAGTCTTGACTCTGAATTCCTGCGTCAGCAAACATTTCATGCTCAAAGCATCAACAACTTTGTTAGCAGTTCCAGAAATATTTTTAATCAGAAAAGTAAAATTCTGCATGAATTCAACCCATTTAGCATGCTTTAGGTTCAACTTCTCCTATTGAGTCACGGATTGTAAAGCATGATTATCGTTGTATAAAACAAACTCCTTAGGAACCAAGTAGTGTCTCCATTTCTTCAGCGCTTGTATGACTGCATAGAATTCTTTGTCATACGTGGAGTACTTAATCTTCACCTCATTCATTTTTTCACTGCAGTATGCGACTGGCCTATCGTCTTGGCTCAATACCTCTCCAATTGCAAATCCACTTGCATCACATCTGACTTGGAATGTCTTGCTAAAATATAGTAAAACTAGAATTGGTTGTTCAGTGATCTTCCTCTTCAGTAGCTTGAAACTCCCCTCTGCTTCCTCCATTCAGTGAAAAGATTTGTGTCTTTTCTTCACCGTATCCATCATTGGTGTGCTAATTCCACTGAAGTTTCGGATGAATTTCTTGTAGAAGCTAGCCAAACCATGGAATCTTCGAACTTCAAATACACTCTTCGGCAATGGCCATTTCTTAATCGCCTTTATTTTCTCTGGATCCATTTTCAACTCATTTGTAGAGATAACAAAACCCAAATAAATGAGTTTTGTCCTCATAAATGATGATTTCTTCATGTTAATTAGCAATTTCTCCTGATGTAATCTCCTCATTACTGCAACTAGGTGTTTTAAGTGCTTTGCTTCAGTCTTGCTGAAAATTAATATATCGTGAAGGTATACAATGGCGGATTTTCCAATGAAATCCTTTAGGACTTCGTTCATCAACCTCATGAAAGTACTGGGAGCATTCGTTAAGACAAATGGCATGACAAGCCATTCATATAGCCCTCATTTGTCTTTAATGTTGTCTTCCATTCATCACCTTCTCTGATTTGAATCTGATGATACCCTCTTTTCAAATCAATCTTTGAAAAAAAAATTGCTCCACTCAAGCAATCCATCAAGTCATCCATCCTTGGAAATGGAAATTTGTATCTGATGGTAATCTTATTGATTTCCCTTAATTCTGTACACATTCCCTAGCCTCCATCTTTCCTTGAGCTGAGCACCGTCGGAACAGCACATGGATTCAAGCTCTCTTGAATCAATCCTCTGTCCATTAAGTTCTGGACTTATCTCTTAACTTCTTCATTTTCCTGCGGCGTCAACCTATACACTGCTTTGTTCGGAAAAATGGCTCCAGGTATAAGATCAATATGATGGCTTATACTCTTGATTGCTGGCAACGAACAAGGTATTTCTTCCACTACTATATCAACAAACTCTCCCAGTAACTCTTGGATTTCTTCTGGTAAATCATCTATCCTTGTACTGGTCAAAACAATTATGGGTTTCCAGACCACAATGAATTATGCATTCTCCTTCTTCTTAACCTCATTAAGAAGTTTCTTCTCACTCATGATAAGTACAGTGTTTCTCATCTCTGTCTTCACCTCTTGGTTCTTAATCGGCAACAACATGTTGTGCGTCCTCCCATTCTTCTCCATGGTGTATGTATTCTTCCTCCTATCATGAACTATGTTTCTGTCATATTTCCATGGTCTACCTAGCAATAGATGACAAACATCCATGGGAATGACATAACATAATATTTCATCTTTATATCCTCCTATTTTAAATTCAACTAAACATTATTTAGTGATATTTACCTGATGTCCTTTTTGTAGCCATAAAACTCTGTATGGGCTTGGATTTACAATAGTCTCCAACTCTAGCTTTTCTACCATCTCTGTAGATACAATATTGTCTTTGCTACTGCTGTCCACTATGACTTTGCATACTCTATCCTTGGCCTTGCAAGCTATCTCAAACAGACTGTTTCTTTGGGCTAGGTTCTCCGCCTCCTTCTCTAGCTTCAAGAGAACTTTATTCATCATCAAAGATCTTTCTCCCTCAGCATCTTATGCCTCAACATTCTATCTTTGAGCTTTGGAAATGTGAGTTTCACCCCCTTCTTTCTTCCTATCTAGACACTCATAGGATTTATGTCTGATTTTTCCACCGACAAAGCATTTCACTTCACCTCCTCGACCTCTTCCTCTTCCTCTAGCTTGAGGAAAAGTATTTCTATCAGCATATTGTCTTCCCTGTGAGCTTCCTCCTTTCTCAAGTTGAGTTTGAGGTTTCTTCCCCTCTTATTTAGATTTATGATTTCTATCTTGGGAAATTGTTTTTCCTCTGGATTGACTTCTTCCCCAGCCTCTTTGACCTTTCTTTTGGCTCAGCGTTTCTTCGGCTTTCAGAGCAATCTGATAAGCACCTTCCACATTTCAGATGGTCATCATACTCATCTAATCATGGATGTCGTATCGCAAACCATTCATGTATCTGGAAACTTTTTCATCATCATTCTCTCGATGACCTACTCTGATGTTTATCTTGTAGAACTCATCAATGTATTCTTTCACTGACATCAACTTCTGTTTCAAATTCTGCATCCTCCGAAACAGAGTGATTTGATAATCCTTGGGTATAAATTTGGCCTTCATCTTTACAACCATTCTATCCCAGCTTCTAATTTTCTTCTTTCCCTTGCAGTGTTTGTCAGCCTGTAGTTCATCCCACCACAGTGTTGCATGCCCTTTAAGTCTAGTGACGACATGTTTGACTTTCTCATCTTCCTCAACATCCTCATAGTCGAAGTATTTGTCTAGAGATCTAATCCAATCTAGAATCTCTTCAACATCCAATTCCCCCTCATACATGAGAATCTCCATTTTTTCTCTGGCACCTATCCTTGCAACATCCTTGAATAGGCATTCGTCTGCTGCATCTTCCACTGCAACTTCTTCTTCTTCGTTTCCAGCTTCATTTTAACTTTCAGCTTCGTTGATATCCCTAGCGTCAACTGTGCACCTATGTGTTATCTCCATGGCATCAATCCTAGCACGTAACTCACGCATTTCTCTTTCCACTATTGGATCAGGCATGGGCCTATCTCTTCCTCTCGACGGAATGACTGAGAAAGTTTCCTCCCTTCTCTCTGCTACAGAAAGCAAAGAATTTGTTTTGTTCTTTGATACCACTCTAATGGTGTGTATCAGAGTATTTTCTTTATCTACTCTGCCTCCTTCTACCTAAAATATACAAACAAGATCAGGCTCTGATACCACATTGACGCAAACCCCCTTGCCCTCGAGCTGATATCCACACAAGATCCTTCTCAATTCTCCTTGAGTCAAAGAAGCTCTCTCGGATCCCTATTGGAACATCAAAAATCCGATCCACAATTCCTTCGGAAACCCCACCTGTGTGAACAAGCACTAGGCACGAGCTTCACCCTCATGCAACCACAATTGGGCCTTCATGGAAGTTCCTTTTGCAACTTGTAACTCGCGAGTTCGTGGGTCGAAGACCCTCGACTCCTCTTTTGCAAAATATCGATACCCGAGACGACACTACGGGTATACATCCCTTCTCGTTAGTGCTTCTTCAAGTGACCACTGGCTAGAGCCTAACTCTAGTGCCTCTCGCAACTCGCAACTTCATGAGTTGAAGTGCTGATTCCTCCTGCTCCTCATTTGCGAATCCACGACTCGCGATAAGTCAACGATGGGTTGACCCTTTCCAAATGACATGTGTCCACCACCTATCACCACTTCTACCTTTCTCCGGGCATTTTATTGTCACGCCACCTATCAACCACGCGATTCCCACCAAGCGGACATGCCATGTGTTCTCGAGCCCTCGCAGTTCACAAGCTCGTGACTTCTACAGTCAAAAAGAGTTTATTTCAAACCTCGAACTTCCAAGATGCTATACCTATTGGAAGTTCTGATCCGACGGTCCTCCCATAGCTCGAATCCAATGGTCCAAATTTCCTTCCCTATCCCTCGCAACTCGAAACTTCATGAAAATATCAAGAGTTTGATTTGCCCTCCAAACTCACAAAACTCGAGTTCACGAAATGATCCAATGATGTGGGTTGGAATGAGAATCAACGACTCATATTGACCCTGGCATCCTAGTTGATGGTTTTCACCGGCCTCTAACCACCTTGCAACTATGTCAAATCCAATGACTCTTGCAACTTCGCACTTCCTTCATGAAGGCTTCTCACTGTCCATACGGCTCCACTGGATCCTATGGTCCTCGCGGCTTCACGAGCTCTCCATGGAGAATTTTGACCGCTTGATTCATGCTTCAATGGATTCTTCCCAAATGACTGAATGTTCTCCTTCTAAACTTAACTTTTATATGATGGATTCAATCCCCATCTCCCTTTGAACTCTTCAAAGGTACTAACCCTCCTGACCTTTTACTTCCAAACTCAAGACTTCCAAAAGGAATTCTACTCGCACTCCTTGCGGCAATCTTTCAAATAACTTCTGGTTATTTGAGTCCTCGACTCTGTGCACTCTTTGCAATAGCAGTCCTTCAACCTTCACCTTAGTTGATAACTTCTAAGGCTTCAACTAGTCTTCCCACACCTTGCACGGCTCTGTGCTTCACCTACACTTCAACTGAAATGAGAACAATGTTATCTCTCCTGACCTTTCTGAGATAAAACTCAGACCCTTGTCAACGCACACCTTGTAGATGTCCACTGCACTCCTTGCAGGATCTCTCAGGAAGAGACACAATTGAACCTAATTCTACCCCTCTTGCAAACTTCATACATTCAACATGAAATCATACATCCCACACAACATTGAAACAGATGTATAACAGAGAAATAAAACAACCGTAAACATACTATTTAACAAAGGTAAACAGTAAACATCATAACGCCATGAAAGTTGAGTCAAAGCTTCATATATTAACTCAATTTCTCCAGTACATGGGTTCTTCTCTAGAGTTCTCTGCTACAACTCTCCAGCTTATGAATTCTAAATGATAATCAAAAGTTACAATGATACAAGGGTGAGGGTGTCTATATTCGTTTTCCCTCCTATGCTCCTAAAACTGTCTAATCTATCATTCATATCTACCTACTTTTACATTAACAGACTTAAATGCCTTAATACAAATGACAAATGGGAGTAATTTCCCCAGGTCTGTTCATATCTCCAAGACATAAATGCAGGTATGTTTCTCTTAACTATTACATTAATGCTTTTGGTTTCAAAATTCAAAACGGTCTTCATAAAAAACGTGCCCCTTTTCTTCATCCATGTGTCCAGCTATTTCTTTGTCTAGGCGCGTGCCTTGGCTTTGCACGATGCTCCTGCATCAGTAAACATGGGTCCCATTATTAGATTATAGTAATCAAGTCCTTAACCATTTATTTCAAAAAAAAGTAAATAAGTAGCATTCTTAAAACAAGAATAATAAAGAATGTACAGTATAAAACGTGATCTACAGATTTAACCGATTGGATCACATATAATCTTACGATTTTGTATTTATAATTAATTAAACCTACATTTGAAAATAAAGAAAATACAATTGCGAAGAGAGTTATGGATAAGTTAAAGTTTTTTTCCTTGATGCAAATAAAATAAAATAAAACGAATAGACATCCAAATCTCCAGAATAACAGGTGAGGGTACTCCTTGAATATTTACAAGTCTCTCAAATGAGGATACACGATGGGAGTCTTAAACTATATCCATGCATGTACAAATGCGAATAGGGTAAGTAGAGTTACTTTTGTTAAAAACCATAACTACAGATAATGCAATAAGGGGACAATTAATCAAGGGTGCAAGTTTAAGCAACCAAATCGAAGTCGGGTCTTGATGGGAAACTCTGAAAAATGGAAAAACTTGCTTAGAACAGAATACACGGAGGACCTTATTGCAGATTCCTCTACAGGAAACCTTATGCTGAATGTTGCTTGAGGTTACAAAAACAAGGTTCTAAGAACAGAAGTGAAAGTGTTAGATATGTCGTGATCAATCCCACCGAATGTGAGCCTAAATATTTAAAGGGGTGACAGAGGGTAACCATTGATGAAAAAATCTCTAACCAAACCTTATGGGATTATTTTCCCAAGACAAGGAATCGAATCCACCTGTGTAAGATGGCTTACCAGTCATATCAAACCCTTGAATTTAATGAGTATCTACCCTCATGAGGAAAGTTCGTGAACCACATTAGGGTGTAAACTTAGTTTTATCCTCAGAACTGGAATAGAATTATTATAGAAATATAAGTTTGGAAAAAGGAAGGTCCCCATCCAAGTAAATCGTAATAATTTATTACAGAGACAGACCTAATCGCAACCAACCATCTACTTTATTTCTGCTACAGTTACTTTCAATACGTTAGATATTAGGAACTACCCTCATAGGAAGAGATAGGGTTGCATTGCCAAGAGTGGGAACACGTACCTCACACCGGACATGGATGGAAATACAATTAGAGTTAAACAATAATGAAGGGAAGAATCTTAACAAGAAATCATAAAGGATAATAGTTGCAGAGACAACATCACTATGACTAAAACCTCCCAAAAATTCTTCACCCGACTATAGATAGCATAAGCATATATTCTATTGTATACTTACCAGGCGGAGCGTAGCCTTTTCTGCATTACACAGGGTAAATATCTCTAGGTCATCAACCTTCCTCATCGAAGAAAATCATAGGGTTAGCACTGAAGTATCGCGTAGAAGACTCAGAGACAAAGGAGGATGGAACAATAGTCCTGGAAACCCTTCACTGTGTAGCGTAATAGTGGGAGGTACGAAGACTGTATCTAACCATGTGACGGGATGGAGGTGGCACATTTGCATTGGACACGGGGCCTAGTGACAGCCTCGAGATTACCCTTCACAAGTCTCCTTTAATGAATTGGACAAAGGTTTTCAACTCAAGTCTGACAAAACCCTTTCGAATTCATACCGAGTTATTGCAAGAGGGTATAACTCCTTTAAGGCACGATACACAAGATTATCAAGTTATTCAAAGAGAAAGAAGATTTAATGTCCCTAAGATTTTTATTTTTATTTGGTAAATTTGGGGAACATTACACCAACGATATCAGATCTCTTTTGATCCTACAGTGGTGATCGCTCCTGAATTTGAAGGGGGATGGTCACGACTCTTCGAACCCTTTACAATGGGTCTTTGACGTTCTATCTCTTGCATAGATTATGCAACGTCATTCCTCCTGATATTTTCAACTTCACGGTCAGAGTTTGATCTTGACCCCAAGACTCTGACCAATAGACCCGGCCCATAACATCCCGGTGTTTCAACCAGAAGCTCTAATACCAAACTGTAACATACCCAGCCACCCACAGGTCGGAGTACACTACCTTAATTCCCGCCCTTGGACTTATTTCTCTTACCGATACCTTTTTAAAATTTAAGGATGCATAAAATAAAAGACTTTAACAACATACACAACAGTAGTCAACAAGCATGCATAGTCTAAATATTCAATTAAATGATAATTAATTATACAACGAAAATAAATTTATACACATGAAAATGATACCATAACAAAGAGAACTTATCTTTATGAAAGATGACACCAACTGGATGTAGACCAAGGACGTTCCACCCAACCGTAGATACCACTGCTCTGAATCTCAACAACAGTGTCACCCCTGAGCCAGGGCTATGAATCCACAAGGACGTTTCTAGAGTGTACTTGGGTTGCCAAACTAGTCAACTCTCACAGGTTAACCAAACCAGTCAGCTCTCATAGCCTTCCCACCTCTTACAACAATCCAAGTACCGAATTCTCTTCCACCCAGCTTGCACCACCCGAGAGAATGACCTTCCACCCTTATCTACCACGTAGTCCCTTAGGCAGTCCTTCTCTTTATTTGGGCTCTAGCGCAACTAGTCTAGAATCTCAATGTTGGAACTCTCAGGACTCGCAACTGTGAGAAACGTTAGACACAGGCCAATGCATCTCATACATGCAGGCCTCAAGTCACAGCTGGATCACACCAGCAGCCACCACAGCCAACTATCTTGTGGCTAATTCTTCAGCAGTTCAGATCCCTTTCCCCAGCCAAGACGTGGATGAGGATGGATCAATGAATGGGTAAGTGGGTGCACGAAAGTGCGTGAGAGAAATGAATGAATGTACAGGAAATCATCAAACAAGACATCAATCCAACCCCCCCATTAGGCCAGAGGCAAGTTTAAGTACCTTGGTGAATACCACTGAGGTGGGGGAATCAAGAGCTTCCACCTTTAGCAAGATCTCTCCGTGTCGATCCCCTCGCCAGAGGAAAGGAGTGAGGTGAAATAGGGATAAACATGGCCCCTCAAGCCCCCTCTCTTGTGTCATCATAGCCCCCTATAACTCCAGTCATTGTCCATCTAACATCCATCCATGTATAAAATAGGGATAAACACTTAGCCCCTCAAGCCCCCTCTCTTGTGTCATCATAGCCCCCTATAACTCCAGTCATTGTCCATCTAACATCCATCCATGTATTTATTATTAATAATGATAAAAACATTACATGTCTTGGGCACATTGGCCTTTTAATAATTGTTTGGGCACTCTCGCCTCTCAGCATTGTAATAATACATTATTTAAAATGGGGGTTCAAAACCTAGGGTGTTACAACATGTCTCACCCCTTGCTTGTGAAGCACCACCAAGAAAACCCACAGCCTGATCCCAATGAAGTATAAGTGGTCTATCAATTCTCTTATTCTTAGTGACATGTCCTATTCCAGTTTCTCCCAAATCGTGAAGAATACTAGTACATACTATGTCCCTATTAAGGGGTGTATCTTCAAATATAGCAAGATTTTTGTGTTCCCAGATCTCCCAAGAGATAAGACATGAAATTTCTAGTTTTTCTCCTGTCTTTCTTTTCCAATTCAATAAACAATCACTAAGTTGTCCTCCTTCCCATATGCCATCCCATTTTAATACCTTATGCATTAAATACAAGATATCTTTAGTAAAGGTACAAACTACAAATAAGTGATAAGCAGTCTCCCCACAAAGAATATATTTGCTAGGGCCATGATAACCTCTTTTTACTAAGTTTTCCCAAGTAAGGATTCTTTGTTCTAACAATAACCACATAAATAGTTTCACATTTAATGGTAACTACCATTTCCAGAGATCATTGTTCCAGAAAACAAGTTCACTCTCTACTTCCTTCAGCATTTGTACCTCATAGGCTTTCTTTGCACTTACTTGGCCACTTTTGGTATCCGAGGACCACATTAATAAATCTTTGTCTTTGTTCAATTCAATACCCAAATTGACTAAACCTTTCACATAGTTATTCCAATCATCTTTTAAGTCTTCTTCCAATCCTAAAGTCTCTGCCTTTATCCACCCTATTTTTCTAGAATTTTCCAAATCCATTGTTCCTACTTGTGCCAAAAATTCAAATCCTAGATCCTTAAGTTTTGTAATAAGATTCCTTGAGAGTTGGTAAAAATTGTGTAACCCAACCATGGAATGAGATCCAATTCTGACATCCCTTCCATACACTTATATTAATATCTTACATTTCTTTTCTTTTTTATTCATTAGAAAATTCAACATTACTCACACTTATGTAGTTGAGTTTAGAATAAAAAATCACAACATATTAGCAATTACATGCATCCCTGTAAACACCCACAAACAATTTAGGCAAGTTGTTGTAACCATTTAAGACCGTCTTTTCAAATTTTACAGTACTTCACATGCAACTTATTTCACAATCCAGTTGGTGTAACGGAAAAATTACAAGATTTTGAAACGACGGTTCTATCCCACGAGGAGGATCAGCGCGTTGAGGCGGCGAAGGTTGTGGGGATTGTAGGTTTAGGTGGAATAGGGAAATCCACTCTCGCCATACAATGCTTCAACAGCAAGAGATCAAATTACAGTGGCTCATCTTTTTTATTTGAGGTAAGAGAAAGTGCAGCTGCAAAGTCTCTAAATTCTTTGCAGGCTAAGCTCATTAAGAGCCTAAAAGGTAAAGATATTAAAATTGATGAGTGGGAACAAGGTGTAGGGATAGTCGAAAATCATCTCAAATCTTGCCACGCTCTCATAATATTAGACGATGTAGATCATCGCGATCAGTTGAATGCCTTCTTGTCAATTCAGGGTGTCGTGGACCCTCGGAGTTTGATTTTGGTTACTTCTCGTCTAAAAAATGCCGGAATAGCAAAGTCATCAATTTATCGGCTGAAGGGCCTCAATAGACCACACTCCCTCGAGCTTTTCTGCCGACATGCCTTCTTTCAGCCACATCCACCACCAGAATTTGAAAATCTCGTAGATTAGTTTTTAGAGGCCTGTGACGGATTTCCTTTATCGTTACAAGTGTTTGGATCTCTCCTCTGTGAAGAAGATGACAGATCTTGTTGGGAAGAACATTTGACTGCACTTCAAATACCACCTCCTGAAATACAGGCCAGACTTAAAATTAGTTATGATTCACTAAATGGACAGGAGCAACAAATACTTATTTGAAAATCATTGTAGATTGATATACATACATCCTTATGTTGGTCATCTTTTGCTGCTCCGATCATCGGGCAGCCCGTGAGCATCTGTTGATATCTGAAAAAGAAAAATATATCGCGGCGAGCCCAGTTGTTACGCCCGGATCCGGCAAGGATCAATCACCGGAAATGACTCGTGTAGATCGAAGGAAGTCGCAGAAACCTGGAAGTTGCCACTCGGGATTAAGAAGGAACCTAGCAACTGTTGCATTGGAGTCGGTGAAGTCGGTCAAGCAGAAGATAAGGATAAGATAGGTGGAGGCAGAATATCGGCCAATGGTTAATGAACAAGTGGCAAGTTATTACAGGCGTTGGACAGAAGACCAGCAAAACTTTCCCTATACAACCCCGACTTCGGCGTAATTAGAATACTTTCTATAGCGATTGGACAAAAACAAAATCGGCAGAATCGGTGTAATTTTGAAGTATCCAGTCGCTGTGGAAGAGTCAATAGAATGTTGCAGCCTGAAGGGAATGTTGCAAAAAAAACGACGACAAAAAGGGAAAATGCAGAACGGATTTAGATCTCAGGTTTAGAAAAAATTATCCTCGTACCTAATCCTTGCAGTATAAAATCCATGCTTGTGCAATTAAAAAGGAAAAAACAGTACGGAATTAGATGTCGGGATTAGATGTCGCAATTTCGGGAGTTGTTGTGTTTTGATGTTTTGGGCTTTTCAAGTCACAGGATTTTGAACCCCAAAAACCCAAAGTACTTAGGCCACAGTCTTCCAGTTTTTTCACGTTTTTGGCAAACAACATGGCCCCTTTATTTTTGTGTGTTTGGCATTGGAAAAATCACCGAAACCCATTTGAGCACTATCTTTCACAAAAACTGTAGGGGCACAGCAGGAATTATTGGTTATATGAACAACTCTAACACGGTAAGGAATGTACTGGTAGAATCAATGGAGAATTTTCATCCGAGACAAAGGTAGGATAAAAGGATAACAGATAAAATTATGAATCACTGTGTACAGGGAAGGATAAGTACATAATTGGTTGTATTGGAAGGTTTTAATCTAGTTAAACCGATGTTTAGTGTGATGTTTTTTCTTAGTTCTGCTTGCCATGAAAATATGCACCTTTAAGTATTCAAACTTTTCATAATGAGACTGTTGTTTAATGTCAATATTTAAAGAATTAAATCTTACCTTCTCTTATATTTTGAGCTTAAACGGAATGCAGTTTCTTCATAGAAAAAAAAATTATGGTGATTATGAGGTTCATTACATATTGTATCAGAGCAAAACTTACAACATTGGGCCTGAACACGGGCACATTAATTGCTTAGTATATATTCTGATTTATGAAAAAAAATAATAAATCTTGTGGTTACAGACAGAAAGTCTCTTCTATTTTGTGTTGAAAAATGGCAGCTCAAGAAGGTGCAAAAATCAGGATGGAAGAGAATCCGCAACAAGGACCTCCTAGAGATCCAAGATAGAACAGTGATGGAAGCTCACCCATGGAGGTGTTGGAAACAATGAGGAAATTTATTGTTGAACTACAGGTTTTCAAGGATGACAATGAAAAATTGAAGAAGGCATAGCAGGAATAACAAGAGATAAATGAAGTCCTGTTGCGTGGTTTAGTAACAAATAAAATCCCAAAAGATGATAACCTTGAGGAAGAGGTCAGAAAAAGGGCCTCCAAGAATTCTAGTGCGAAAATAGAAAAAGGAGACAGTTCATCTAAAGGGACGCCTTCAGCTGAAGACAAAACCATACCAGACAAAAATAGAAAACAAAAACACCACCTTGAAGGAGAATTTAAAAATATTAAACCAGCTACTTTTGATGGAGAATCTAGGACAGGAGAAGAAGCCGAGGCATGGTTGTTGGACATCAAAAAATACTTCCAGATCTACAATTATTCCAGCAACATGAAAGTCAGAATGGCCATCTACAATCTGAAGGGGAAGGCTAGCATTTCGTGGCAGGACCTGAAATTGGCCAAGGGCCTAAAGGAGAAACAGTTAGAATGGTCTAAATTTAAGAAGTATTTCAAGAAACAATACATTTCTGAAAGCTATTATGAAAGGAAGAAGAAAAAAAAATTTGAATTACGACTTGGACAAATGACAATGGAGGACCTTATAAATAAGTTTCTGGAACTATTAAGGTTCGTACCATACATCCGGGAGAACAAGGTAAAAATCCAGCGATTCTTAAGTTGTTTACCACAGGCTTACCAGGACAGAGTTGAGTTTGACAGCCCCAAATCCTTGAGTGAGGCATTTAGGAAGGCACGAATGTGCTATGACTAATATAAACAACAGGTAGAGTTTCCCAAGACCTTGATGGATAATAAGCAAGATGGAATGCACTAGCAGAAGAAGGGATACCAACGAACTCCTTATCGGAATGCAGCAAAAAATTTCCCAAGGAAGGATTTTCACTCCAATCATCCGAATACGCAAGGTAGTGGTAAACCAGTAAACCTGGGAACGAAGAAGTTTGGGGACAACTCCCATGAGCCATTAAAGTGTTGGGAGTGTGGAGAGTCTCATCTAAGGAGGAACCTTCCACGTTTAATTGCAGCAAACAACACTGCTATCCACAATTTGCAGGAAGCCTCGACAGTGGGAGACATGGGCAGAAGTCTGCATCAGATAAATGCAGCCATAGATGGTCGACAAGCTGACCACCAGTCCTCGGTGGTAGAGATCGAAGGCAAAATCCATGACACTCGAATTTTTGTTTTAATTGACCCTGGAGCTACATTAAGTTATATTACTCCCGATGTAGTAGAGTTGAATAAACTTGAGAAATAAAAGCATGAAAAATCTTGGCTTGTACAACTACCAATAGGTGCTAAAAGAAAAGTAGTTAACTTTATTTATGATCTTGAGTTCACCTTAGATGGTCAAAAGATAAGGACCAATCTGAACATCCTACCGCTAGGATCTTATGATATGATTATTGAGATGGATTGGTTGGAACAACACAAAGCAGTACTAGACTGTTATACAAAGATACTTAGCTACAAAGATAATTTTGGCACTGTTAGAACAGCCCAAGGCATACCAAAACCTATGTCAGTCAGATAAGTTTCAACGATGCAATTCAAGAAATGTATTAGAAAAGGATGTCAACTTTACGCCATCCAAGTGACGAATCTATTAGAAAAAGAAGATAAGCCCAAGTTAGAAGACTTTGCTGTCCTACGTAAATTCAGAGACATGTTTGTTGATGAGATACCAGAATTGCCTCCTAGGAGAGAAATATATTTCTCCATAGAATTACTACTCGGATCAGCCCCTATCTCAAAAGCACCCTACCGAATGAGTCTACTAGAACTAATAGAAATTAAAATACAATTACAAGAATTGTTGGACAAACAGTATATTAGACCAAGTGTCTCGCCATGGGGAGCACCAATCCTCTTTGTGAAAAAGAAAGACGGTACTCTAAGACTATGTATCGATTATAGAAAACTAAACAAAGTAACCATTAAGAACAAATACCCCTTACCTAGGATAAATGATCTGTTCGATCAAGTTGGTGGGGCCAAGATCTTCTCAAAATTGGATTTACGATCCGGTTATCATCAAGTTAGGATAAAGGACCAGGACATAAACAAAACAGATTTTTGAACAAGATACAGACACTATGAGTTTGTAGTCATACCTTTCGGACTCACTAATGCACCGACCACATTTATGTTCTTGATGAACAACACTTTTAGCCAGTACTTCGACAAGTACATAATAGTATTTATCAACAATATTTTGGTCTATTCTAAAATGGAGGAGGAACATGATGAGCACCTAAGAATAGTTCTGCAAACACTAAGGAAACACACACTATATGCAAAATTCGACAAATGTGATTTTTATCAAAAGGAAATATAATATGTAGGACATGTCATTTCCTCGGAAGGTATTGCTATAGACCTAGAAAAGATAAAAGCCATTATGGAATGGCCAGTACCTAAGGATGTGGCAGATATTCGATCATTCATGAGAATCACTGGATATTATCACATATTTATAGAAGGGTTTTCCAAGATAGCCTACCCTATCACGTCATTACAAAAGAAATGGACCAAGTTTAACTGGTCGCAAAAGTGTCAAGAAAGTTTTAACAAATTAAAAGAATTATTGACATCAGCACCCATTTTGAAGGTAGTAGACCTAGATAAAGACTTCACAGTATGCGTTGATGCAAGTAAAGAGGGACTAGGTGGTGTTCTAACTCAGGAAGGGCACGCGATTTTCTATGAGTCCTAGAAATTAAAAGAACACGAGAGAAATTATGTTACTCGTGACTTAGAATTGGCAGCAGTAATACATGCCTTAAAAATGTGGCGACACTATATAATGGGCAGAAAATTCTTACTATTGACAGATAACAGTGGAGTGAAATATTTGTTTAACCAATCAGAGCTTAATGCAAGACAAGCAAGGTGGCTATCTTTCTTGATTGAATTCAACTTCGAGGTGACACATATCAAGGGTAAGGAAAATAAAGTAACAGATGCCTTAAGCCGCAGAATCCATGGGTTATTTGAGATAAATATCAGCAGGGCAGAAAGTGATCTGGAACAAAGAATAAGAACGACAGGTGTTAGTGACGAAAATTACACTAAGATGATGGAAGAAGTTCAAAATAGTATCACAAACCCAAATAAAATAGATATAAGTATCGAAAAGAAGGGACTTTTAAGATTTAAAAACAGACTATACATGCGGGATTCAGCAGAGTTAAAATTAATTGTTTTAGACGAAGTGCATAAGAAACCGTATTCAGGCCATCCAGGTTACCAGAAAACAATAACAACACTCGGAAAATTATTTTACTGGCCCAACATGAAGGGTGAAACAACAGAGTACTTGGCTAGGTGCCAAGATTGTCAGCAGGTTAAGGCCGAACACCAGCATCCAGCCAGCCTATTACAGCGATTACCAGTACCATAACGAAAATGGGAGACCATATCACTGGACTTTATAACAGGTTTACCTAAGAATAAAAAACAGAATGATTATATCATGGTTGTAATCGATAAACTCAGTAAGTCTGCACACTTTATTCCTATAAAGTCTACTTTTAAAGCTATTAATATTGCTGAAATATCCATGAAAGAAATTTTTAGACTGCATGGTATTCCTAAAATGGTGATTTCAGCTAGAGACATAAAATTCACATCCACTTTTTGGAAGGAATTATTTGCAGGGCTAAATACTAATTTGAATTTCAGTACGAGTTATCATCCACAAATGGATGGACAGACCGAAAGGACAAATCAAATCATAGAAGATATTCTCTGCATGTATGTAATAACAAAGCCGAACAAGTGGGAATACTACCTACACTTTGTAGAATTTGCATATAACAATGGGTACCAAACTCCAACTAAGTTGAGCCCTTTCGAAATATTGTACGACAGAAAGTGTACAACTCCAATTAGTTGGGATAACCCGTCTGACAGACTCATGGTTGGACCATAGATGCTCCAAGAAATGGAGAACATGTTAAGGAAGGTACAACAGAACTTGAAAGAAGCACAGGACAGAAAGAAGAGCTATGCGGATCAAAAAAGAAGACATTTGGAATTTCAAGTGGGAGACCATGTTTACTTGAAGGTCAAAGCCTGAAAAAGATCACTGAAGTTAGGAAACTGTGCCAAGATGGCACCGAGGTTTTGTGGGCCCTTCGAGATACTAGGTCAAATTGGACCCGTAGCATATCAACTTGCGCTTCCAGCTAATCTCAGAATTCATAATGTATTTCATGTTTCCTTGTTGAAAAAGTATATCCATGGCCCTACTCATGTGATTGATTGGAACTTGGTGCAGGTGGAACCTCAGGGCGAGTTCTAGGTGGAACCCCTGTGCATTCTGCACCAGAGAGAAATATCACTTCAGAACAGAGTCATCGCTCAAGTAAAGGTGCAATGGAAGCACCTTAGTGCTGGGGAGGCCACTTGGGAATTGGAGGGATATTTGTGGAAATCTCATCCAATTCTGTTCCGGGAAAGGAATGAACACTGAGGATAGTGTTTTATTGAAGGGGGAAAGGATGTGACATCCCCCAAAAATAAAATATTTTTATGTGCTGGAAATTTATTTCTGTTTTTGGCAAATTCGAATGTGGAAATCTTTTTCCATTTATGGCAATTCCGATTTTTGAATTTAATAATTGTATTTAATTATTGTGACTATTGGGTAGAGATTTGTTTGGACTCAACTAACTATTTGACTATGATGCTTGTATCACAACAGAATAATTATATTAATTGTAGGAGGAAAAATCGAACAACCACGTTAAAATTAGCTGACCATGACTCCATGAGAGGGGAACATGTTGGAACTACCTTTGGGAGGATTATTACAAGTGGAAAATCATGGATTTGGACACTAGTAGCCCCTGAAAATTAGGGATTAAGAAAAATCTATGAAAATCCCCAAAGGAGGGAAAACAACCTAGGCAAAAATTGATAAATAGGATATGCTATGAGGCAGGATGCTGCCAAGTATGCTGAGAAAGGATTGTGAGTCCTCTTTCTGCTATGAGCACTGCTGAGCAAGTGTGAGGAAAGGGGATAACTGCTGAAAAAATTGGAATATTGCTGAGGAGTCTCCAAGTTCGCTCTCATGGATTCATGGTCAGGCTAGGGGGTGAACTGGGTAAGTGATTTGGCTTCCCTGTTCTATGGTTGGGAGGAACATGGGTGTTCCCTTTGTCTTCCCACGGATTGGATTCAGATATGTTGATCTACCCCTCTGTATTTTGAATGGCTATGTTTGATTGATGTCAGGTATATGTTGAGTGATTATATCTAATCACGTTAATGTAAACCTTTCCCTCTCTGTTCTTGGATGTTTTGTGTGTAATTGATATTATACATCTAATTGTTCTAAATTTGAAATAATTCTTTCAATGGATGACATCTTTCGTGGTACTAAATTTACAATCACAGTTTAAATTCAGGAGTGGTCCCTCCCGAAATCTGGAAGTACTAGGCAATTTTATTTTTATACGAGTTGAGTTTAAGAAAACCGATCCATCTACAGGTTAGGTTTAATCTGAAGTCGAAATGCTAGGATACTCTGTGTATGTGAAGAAGACCAATCCATGTAGATATAGGTTTATTTCTATGACGGAAGTATTAAACAGATCTAAAACTGAGTAAATGTGTGTCGAAAGGAAACAGGTAGATGCATCGCTAGAATTAAATTTCCAAACATTCTTGCCCCTTAAAGAGACTTCATGTTTCTTACAAATCCTTCTACACCTTCTGTCTCCCAGAAACGAAAGCAAGAACTCTCCCAGAAAATGAAATCAAGAGCACCAGTAAAGGATAGAGATCAGGGACTGATGAATATAGTGTGAAAATTCACAGTAGAAGTAGAGTATTATTTTCCTTTGCGTATGATTTCCTTAATTTTTCAACAGAAATACTTAGTCCAACTTTATTTTCACATTTCAAAGGTTTGGGCATGTTGAAGCTTGGGCGTTTGACTTGCGAAGTTCCAAACCTCGAAACCTCGAAGCTTCCACTTTTCGCATTTCGGAGGTTTGGGCATGTTGATGCTTGGGCATTTGACTCGCAAAGTTTCGAACCCCAAAACCCTGAAGCTTCCACTTTTCGCATTTCGTAGGTTTGGGCATGTTGATGCTTGGGCATTTGATTCATGAAGTTTCGAACCCTGAAACCCTGAAGCTTCCACTTTTCGTATTTCAGAGATTTGGGCATGTTGATGCTTGGGCACTTGACTCGTAAGGTTCCGAACCCTGAAACCCCGAAGTTTCCACTTTTTTCATTTTGGAGGTTGAACATGTGAGGCTTGGGCACTTGCACTCGCGAAGTTCCAAACCCTGAAACCCCAAAGCGCTAGTACAATGTTTCCACTTTCCGCATTTCGAAGGATGAACATGTGACGCTTGAGCACTTGTACTTGCGAAGTTCTGAACCCCGAAACCCCGAAGCACTAGTCCAACCTTTCCACTTTTCACATTCAGAAGTTTGTTACATAAGAGGTTTGGAGCACTTGAACTGACGAAGTTACAAACCCCGAAACCCCGAAAAACTCCGAAGTGTTGATCCCACTTACCTTTTTCGCAATTTCGAGAGTTGTTGTGTGTCGATGTTTGACTTTGTACTCACGAAATCCTGAAATACTGGTCAATTTTTGCAATTTTGAAAGATGTTGTATGTTGATGTATGGCTTTGTACTTGCAAAATCCCAAATGTCGAAATCCTGAAATGCTGGTCACTTTTTGCAATTTCAGGAGTTGTCGTGTGTTGATGTATGGTTTTGTACTCGCGAAATCTCGAATACTGAAATCTTGAAATGCTGGTCACTTTTCGCAATTTTGGGAGTTGTCGTGTGTTGATGTTTGTCTTTGTACTCGCGAAATCCTGAATGCCAAAATCCTGAAATACTGGTCATCTTTTGCAATTTCAAGAGTTGTTGTGTTTTGATGTTTTGGGCTTTTGAAGTTGCATGATTTTGAACCCTGAAAACCCAAAGTACTGAGGCCACAGTCTTCCAGTTTTTTCACGTTTTTGGCAAACAGCGTGGCCCCTTTATTTTTGTGTGTTCGACATTGGAAAAATTGTCGAAACCCATTTGAGCATTGTCTTTCACAAAAACTGTAGGAGCAGTACAGTAAGAATTATTGGTTATATGAACAACTCTAACATGGTAAGGAATGGACTGGTAGAATCGATGGAGAATTTTCATCTGAGACAAAGCTAGGATAAAAGGATAACATATAACATTATGAATCACTATGTACAGGGCGTGACAAGTACAGAATTGGTTGTAATGGAAGGTTTTAATCTAGTTAAACCGATGTTTAGTGTGATGTTTTTTCTCAGTTCTGCTTTCCATGAAAATATGCAGCTTTAAGTATTCAAATTTTTCATAATGAGAATGTTGTTTAATGTCATTATGGATAGAATTAAATCTTACCTTCTCTTATATTCTGAGCTTCAACGCAATGGAGTTTCGTTAGAGGTTCATTACACATACTCGACACCATAGATAAAGCTGGTTATTCAGCCTCCAAAATAAAAAAATCCTTCTTTCTGAAAAGGCAAAAATGAAGGCCACTACAAGCCCATCAATTATTTTGGTTTCAGTATGAATCTAATACTTTTATAGAATGAAAATGCTATAAATGAATTGGATTAAGAGGAAATCAGTATGAGTTACCTTGTTTTACAACTACAATTCCTTTGAAAATTCTTTGAAACTACAGTGAATCCCACCGATTGAAAGCTCCATTCTTTGTTAAGTCAGACTTGTGCCAAAAAAAAAAGAAGTGAAACCTTGTCCATTAGAAAGATGACAAGTTTCCACAATGGAGGGAACCCCAGAGATCATCGGTAAAACCATTGAAAACCTCGTAACGTCTGGCACATGTACCTCGAGATTCCATGAAAGGTATTTTTCCTTTCATTGGCTCAGCCCCATGTGATAAATGGGTATGTAGGAAAAGACACATAAGTCACGACGGAGGGATAAATCCCCCTATGATAAAGGGGTATCTAGGAAAAGACACATAAGCGACGACTGACTGAAAAAGGGGTATGTAAGAAAAGACATAGAAGCCACGACAGACCAATCTGCAGACGCCTAAAGACAACCAAACACATATGTCAGTTAGTGACATACACACTAAATATACATCGAGCTCAAGAATCGGCCTAGAGAAGTGAAGAAGGGGTTTCCCTAAAATAGAATCCTTTATTTTATAAAAGGCATTGGTTTTCGCGAGGTGGTAGTTTTACCAATCTGGTAAGATGTTACATAGCCTCGCAAGCTTATCCGTAAGTAAACATGGCATGCTTCCATATGCCCCTTTGGTAAATCCGGTAATATGTTACATAGCCTAAAGCCTTATCTGTAAGGAGAAACATGGCATGCTACCATATGCCTTTGACAAAGGAGGAAAATTGCAAAAGAACTCTCTCTTAATAGAACACCTTAGACTTAACTAATTGGATCCTTCAAAATGATTTCAAATAATTTAAAAATTAAAAAAAAAATACATTCCCAATATTACATTTTAGGAAAACCCTACAAATTTTTGGTCTACTATAATAATATGCACTCAAAAGAGCATATTGATTGTTATATAAATATTCTTTTAAATAATTTAAAAATTTAAAAATAGATTCCTAATGTTATAGTTTAGGAAAACAACACAAATTTTTGGTCCCTACTAGAATAATCTTACAAAATTTTGTTTTACTAATAATATGCACTCAAAAGCATATTGATTGTTATATAACTAGCACAACCACAAATTCATGGTTGGTGAATGCCGAAAGGATGGCTTACAAAACTTGAACCATTGGGAAAGAGAAACAAAGGAGTTGGCTGGAAGGAGGCAGTATGTCCAGAATTTGGCTAGTGAAGGCCAAAGATTTAGGTTGGCCTAGAAAATGAAACCCTAATCACTCATATGTGGCAATCAGCTAGCCACCATAGTAAATTTTAAATATGATTAAGTAAAAGTAAAAAAATAAACATGTAAATTGATGTCTTTATAATAGTGAGAAAGTTAATGGTTGAAATTACAACCATTGATTTATTGGGACTACTAAGAATATTTCATCAATATTTAATCTTGTCCATACAAAACTAATTAAGCACTAAAAACCTATTAAGTATGCCCATAATCAATAACTGTACGCTTTTCTACATAAATATGATTTTAATAATTTAAAAAATTAAAAAATAAATTCCTATTGTTACACTTTAAGAAAGTTACACTTTAGGAAAGCAGCACAAAATTTTGGTCTCTACTCGAATAATATGGAGTCAACTGCATATTGATTGCTATACTAGAATAATATGGAGTCAACTACATATATTGTTATATACTAGGGGCTTTATGAATTAGATTTAGATTAATACAATTACTTATTTGAAACCCTAGATACTTGATCCCTCTATGCATATCACAAATTCGAGCCTATACAAAGATCGATGTAAAAATCATGATAAAACTCGATTAGCGAATATTGTGTTTGAAGTTTTGGTCCATTAATGCTCTAATGGCCATTATTTTCAATATTTTAGAGGAATTAATTCGAGAGTCTCTTACGAATCACACAAGAACGTCAAATCTATTTGTTAACCCTGGGATGCTATGTTGAGTAGCCCAAGTTTTAGTTTTATGATGACAGAAACATCTCTGGAACAAGCTACCAACTGATCTCTTTGATAGCAAGAAAATTAAATGATGGAGAAAATGAACAGAGCATGACGTCTATGGCATAACAGTATAAGAGCACTTGGGAAATTAAATGATGGAGGAAATGAACAGAGTATGATGTCTATGGCATAACAGTATAAGAGCACTTGGGAAAATATTTATCTTGCAATTCTCATTATGTCTATGGCATAACAGTATAAGTGCACTTGGGAAAATATTCATTATCTTGCAATTCCAATATGCTTGTGTTTGTCCTGATTCTCATTATCTTGCAATTCCAATATGCTTGTGTTTGTTGTTGTGTAACTTTTACTCTTTGTAATTTTATCTATGAAATTAAATGGAATATTTAAAAAAATAATATATATTATATCTTTCAAATTATTCTAAATATTATTTTTTTTACTATTAATTCTCATACCGGAATTAATACCGGAGTTAAGGATGTTCCCTATCTTCTACACTTTTAAGTATATACATTAACAATTTTTTAAGTTGTATGAAAGAAATATGTTATAATCATCATCCTTCCTTGTGTGGATAATCCATATGATATATGATATATGTGGATCATCTGAATAAACAATTAGAATACTTTCTATAGCGATCCGACAAAAACAGAATCGGCAGAACTAGTAATTTTGAAGTATTCCAGACGCTGTGGAGGAGTCGATGGAATGTTGCAGCCTGAAGGGAATGTTAGAAAAAAACGACGACAAAAAGGGAAAATGCAGAACGGAATTAGATCTCAGGTTTAGAAAAAATTATCCTCGTACCTAATCCTTGCAGTATAAAATCCATGCTTGTGCAATTAAAAAGGAAAAAGCAGTATGGATTTAGATGTCGGGATTAGAAATTAAAAAGGAAAAAGCAGTACGGATTTAGATGTCGGGATTAGAAAGATTTATGCTATAAAATCCATGCTTGTGCAATTACTGCAACAAGATTTTATTGTGTTGTCTGTACACTTTCTCAAAGTTAATTCAACGAAGTTCAAAGTCTGAGTCGTTGTTCAAAAGTAGTTCTCATGGCTTTCAACTGCAAAAAAAAATTATGAATTATTTCCATGTTGTTTATACCATTACGTGCATTGTAGTTTTGTTGCAATCAAATTTCATAGGTGATCTTACATCACAACTAAATTCGATACTGATATATTAGATGCTCGAAATATATTTCTAGTTTTTAAATCACAGCAATTGTTGTTTGCTTTTGTACGTGGTAGGCATGTACACACAATACGGCATTGGAAAAATGAGGATGTTTGACGCCGATTCCACCGTTATCGGGGCATTTGAGAACTCGGGCGTGGAAGTAACGGTGGGAATCAACAACGGGGATGTGCAGACGCTCGCCAGCAGTCAAGACGCTCGCCAGCCAATGGTTCAACACCAACATCCAGCCACACTATCCTGCAGCGAATATTAAATACATTTCCGTAGGCAACGAGATTCTGCCCGATGATCAGACTAATGGCCCGTTGATCTTACCCGCCATGCAGAATCTTTATGCCGTCCTTCAGGCAGCCAATTTGCAGGACCAAATCAAGGTGTCTACTGCACATAAATTAGGTATCCTTGGCACTTCTTATCCTCCCTCTGCGGGTACCTTCGCCCCCCAAATCTCAGATACTATGAAATCAATTCTAGGTTTCCTCGACACTACAAATTCTACTTTGATGATCAATGTGTACCCTTATTTCAGTTACATGTCAGACCCTACAGACATTAGTCTTGACTACGCCTT
>SNQJ01S0001787.1:139098-205900 GCA_010110895.2 Picea sitchensis | reverse complement strand
TTTTTTTTTTTTTTTTAATATTCTTTATATTATTAATAAGGATGTTTATTTATTCTATCCCATATATCACATACATTAAGAAAATCAATGATTTTATAATACTATTGGACTCTAATCAACCTTTTACAATATTCCATATATTTTGTTAGCATCTCATCCTAACTTCTTTAGCTAGGAGAATAGTTTGTTACTTAATGTATTAGGGTGTCTCTATTAGATAAGGATAATCAGGTAGTGTCTTCATTTAAGAAGGTCCACTAGTTAGTGGTTAAGATCTCATTAATGTAGGTTCTATAGGTGATTAGGGTTTTGGTCTATTTGAAATTATATATAATAGTAGAAACTATGTAATCCATTATAAAGTGAATATTATTTTATTGTATTTAGAGCTTTGTTAATTTAGAAGCTTTACCTCAAATGAGAAAGTGAACATTATTCTTAATTAGGAATATTAATATATGTTTTCATATTGTTGTTATTTCCAAATTCTAGTTTTGTTTATTTTCTTGAGGGAGTTATATTTCTATCTATATTTCTCTCAATATTTTGGTTGATCTCTCAAAATAAGTGGTATTAGAGAACTCTCCTAAGTCAACTCACTCAAATTTTAGAAATGTTAATATTAGGCTAGAGATATTATTTTGCATCATTGAATAACACAGAGTAGTTTAAATTGCAACTAGAGAAGAATACATACAGAAAATACAAGTGGTGTCTTTGGGTTAGACACCCTTAGATACTCTTGTAACCTCCATTAGAAACCCTTCGAATAGTATTGCACTAGACAACTCCTATATATTTATTTGTCTTCTATGCACCCTCAGTTACATTGGCCCCATTTGCACACATGAAACCAACCTTATATAATCATTGGCCATCCCATTGTTATAGTACAATAAGAATAACACACGAGGAGAGAAATTTATCGTAAAAGGGAATCAGGTAGTACTACTAAGGGTATGGTTGATCCTCTTAAGTTAGTGTTGTGAAAGATTTGTTCAAGTATTATTATTGGAAACTTGTAAGTACACCTAAGAGATATAGAAATTGACACTCATTTATGACCTTGTAAACCTTAGATTTGTAACAGAGGCAATGAAATTCCTACATAATTTTTAATATTAGGAATTTGGGAATTCCCTCGATATAGTAATACATAGACAAGAGTAATACTCCCACCATATTAGGAAGAAATAATTATGGGCCTTTCCAATACCCTTATGTGATGCCTATCTCAAAAGAATCCTTGCGTGACATTAATCATCACAGTGTTACTCTCTATTAAAAAAAAATTTGTGAACTCACAAATACAATTTCTTATGACCAGAATCCATAGAAATTAGGTGTGTTAGGCTAGCTCTTAGATAACCCCTTAGGTGGACCTTTTCGTCCCATGACACACACTTGCAAGGTTTTATTCATCAATGAAGTAAATAAAATAGTTTAGTCTCTCACCCAATTAGTCAACACACTCATCCAATTAGCTAACACAAAGGAGACTAGAATGTTTTCCCTCAATTTTGAATTCAACCTTTGTTTTTATAATATTGAGAATGTTGAGGGTGAGCATGATGAGGGTGTAAATTACTTAGGTTAAGTATATAATAAAAGTAAGCACGTTTATGGGGAATAAGGTTGTAATAATGACCACTCATTTCCTAACCATTCCCACATTTTGATTCCTTTCTTCAATAAAGATTATTTTTATAAGTTTGATGGGTCATATCCACTAGGTTTAGTTGACCAAATGGAAAGTTAATTTTCCCTCAATGCCACAAAGAATTACCTATTGAAACTCTAAATCGGTGTCCTATATATGAATAAGAAAAATTGGCAATAGAAACAATAATATAATAAATCTTCTTTAGGGTTCATTGCATGGAAGTAGTTTGTGAAATCCAAGTTTTCCTACTTTATCAAAGATACTAATCTTGTGGGCCATATTACCAAATTACATCAATTAGGAATGATAGAAGAATATTGATTCTTTTGAGCATTTTATTGTCATAATGTAAAACTTAACTGATGAATCTTTAAAGCAATGCATTATCAATGGTATTAAGGAGGAAATCAGAGCCGAAGTTGAGATCAACCACCATGCTACTTGTTTGGATGCCACTTAGTTGATTCTTCATGGATAAGTTGTATCCTATGCCTATTCTAAACACCCCATTTGTTCTCATATGCCACACCCAAATGTGGTGGGTCCTTAGTAGATTGCTCCACCCCTCAATGTCCATAATTTGACATGGTTCGAAATGGTGGAATGCCAACTCAATGGTAGAGAATTTTCTTAGAACATTTCCCAAGAAATTTGATGTGGCACTGGTTGTAGCCATTGAAGAGTCTAAGTACTTGTCACAAGTATCATTATATGATTTGTTGGGATATTTTCTATCCCATGAATCTAGAATGAACATATATGACAATTCTTTGGAAAATGATTTCAAGTCTCATGTTTCTATCTCAAGAGGTAGAGCTAGACCAAGATCAAGAGGCAAGGACAAGAGAAGAAAAAGTAGTGGCCAAAAATATGGAAAGGAAGATTCAGATAAAGAAAGGAGATCATATCAAAATCCTCATATCTCAAGGGGAAGCAATAATAGATTCTCACAACAAAATCAAAGGTATGAAAAATCCAAGGTCAAGTGTTTTTATTACAATAAGCTAGGTCATTATGCACATGAATGTATTAAGAAGAATTTGTAGAACAAAATGAAAAGTGTTCCAACACCTATAAAAACCATGAAGAATATTTATTTCTTACTTGTAATGTTGTTTAAGATATTGCTAGTAATATTTGGTTTATAGATAGTGGGTGTAGCAATCATATGATAGGAGATAGAAATCTAATTGAAAATCTAGATGATTCAGTAAGAACTAAAGTTAAATTGAGGATAGATAATATTGTAATAGTTACCGGAAAAGGAATGGTCAATATCTCTAACCAAACAAGGGGGAAAAAGGCATATATGAGATGTGTATTATTGCCCAGGATTGAAACATAATACCATTAGTGTTGGTCAACTTACCCAAAAAGGGTATAATGTAATTTTTAAGGTAGATGATTGTTTCATATATGACAAGCCTCCAAGTAAGATCTTAATTGTTAGGGTAAAGATGACAAATAATAGAATGTATCACCTTGTCATGAATTATGGTAGTTAAGATGCCTCATTTTCCCAAAAGGTAACATGTTTGAATGACTTTTGGCTACGACATTTTAGATTTGGTCATCTACATTTTGGTGGTCTATAGTTATTATAGAAGAAAAGGATGGTTGAAGGCTTTCCTCCCATTCAAGAGTGATCAAGTTCATGTGGGAGATACACTATAGTAAAGAAACATAGGGATAGTTTCCCTAAGGGAGTGTCTTGTAGGGAAAAGGAACCATTGGAGCTAGTTCATATAGATCTATGTGGACTAATACAGACCCATTCACTAGGAGGAAGTTACTACTTCCTAACCTTCATAGATGATTATAGCAGAAAGACTTAGGTGTATTTTCTTGCAAAGAAATATGAAACTTTTGAAAATTTTAGAGAATTCAAGGCAATGGTGGAGAAGCAAAGTGGCCATAAAATTAAAGTGTTAAGATCAGATGGAGGAGGTGAATATCATTCAAAATATTTTCATGATTTCTGCGAACAACATGGCATAAAAAGACAGTTTACAACTGTTGGAGTTACTTCACACACACCTAGGATTTCTTTTTCCTAAGGTTTTATTTGTTCATTAGTCATAATTAGTCATTATCCAGTCTCCTATATTTTAGGAGAGAATATTCCACCTAGAGAATATTCTCTTTCAGTTGACACTTCAGTTTGACTAGTTGAGTTGAGTTTAGATGTTGCATTGGGATCATCACCATGCTACATTGGGATCATCACCATGTTAATTCGACCTTACCTTGGTATCATCACCAAAGTGGCGCATTAGCCTTGATTCCTTGAGTTAAATCCTCACTACTTTTTGTTCAGTCAGTTAACTAAAGACCAGTTGACTAGTTAACTCAACTAGGTGACAGTTCACTCCGGTAACTACCTGAGAGTCTAGAATAGGTGGAAGTTAACTCCCGTAAATGTTGGTGTGTGTCCATATCACTCTAGACCACCACTATGGTGAATTGGTTCACCTCAATTCGAACTCATTGATTTATACATAGTATATCATGTGTAAATTATTCATTATTCACAACGGTTAATGAAAATTATTTCCATTCTTTCTCTCCTTCTTCTTCTTTTTCCAATTCTCTCTACAAATGTGTGTATCATTGTTTATATAGATATATTCTATGCAGGTTCAACACATTTACATGGTATCAGATCTAACGGATTGCTAAGAAAAAGCTACACCAAAAATGTTTGCAGGTACTAAAGATTGAAGACAACAGAAAGATGGAATTCCAAAAAGAATTCATTCTTACACCTTACAACTATTTTTCATGGACGGAGAAAATAACCATACATCTCCGATCCATAGGGTTGTATAGGTTAACCATGAATACAGATACAGAGCCGACATCAGCCATAGAAAAATCCAAGTACTTAAATCGCATGGATGAGGCACTCAGAACAATTTGCAGTCTTATTTATTTCGATCTCCTTTTTCATATATCTTCTTGTAAGACTCCCAATGAAGCCTGGACCATCTTGGAAGGACTCTTTGGAAAATAAGATGAGATGAGGGGACACATGCTGGAGGTGGAGTTTCTCACATTGGATCAAAAAAGCTTCGAGAATATCCAAGATTTCTTTACAAAATTCAAGGAATTACTGTAGCAACTCAAAGCTTGTGGTGTTGATAAATCGAAGGAGGAGAAACAAATGGTTCTCACCATTCTCTCCAAGCTTGGTTCTGAATTCTCAGTATTCATATCTACATTCCATACTATCAAATTCGCCTCTGGAGCCACCTGGAAGATGTCTTCTCTTGAGGAATTTATCAAATCCCTGACACAAGAGCAAACCAAGTTCATCAACAAGGGTGCAATCAAAGGCCCAAGGGCGCATGCACTCACTATGCATGATGGCAGACACAAATATCAGAAATATAAAGATAAAGATAAGTGAAAATATCATGCACATACGAATAAGGAAGGGTACACAAAACCCTTCACTGATGCCTCTGCATCTAAAGGAGAAAAGGGAATAAAATGAGAGAAATGCACGTACTGTCACAAAGGATTCCATTCGGAATCTGCATGCATGCAAAAACAAATAGATATGATGTCTCAGATACTTCAGCAAAAAAACCTTGGAGATCACATGCCCGAGGGTGCAAAGAAGAAGAAGCCAAAAGATCCAAATTCCAAGAAAGGCAAATCTAGCCATTCGTTGATTGCCATCAACTCCTCTCCCGATGCTTGGATCATAGATTCAGGAGCATCACATCACATGGCTGCCTCAGAAGCAGTCTATTATTATTTGGATGCATGCAAAGGTCCTCCTATTCTGATGGGGGACAACTCTTATGTCGAAGTCACCGGAAAAGGAAGGATTGAACTCACCAATAGAAGCTTAGAGAACGTGTTGCATGTTACCAAGCTTTCTATCAACCTTCTGTCTATGTATCAGATGCCAAATTTTAGCACTGGAAAGAAAGTCATATTCACACAAAATGCCTTGGACATCTACGACATGCACTCCAGGGTTTCTACCGGTGAGGTAAATCATCAGTCTAGATTGTATACATTTTATGAATTCATTGAACCTGATTCTACTTTACTGCTTACTCATGCTAATGAAAATAGTAGGATGTGGCACGAAAGGTTTGGAAATTTGAATTTCATATACATGCAACAACTTAGCAAGGATAGATTAGTTGATGGTCTACCAGACATCCATTTCTCCAAGGGAGTATGTGAGGGATGTGTTCTCAGAAAAAACCCTCAAGAGAAGTTTGACAAAGGAAAGTCTCATCGAGCTTCCGCACCTTTAGATCTGATCCACAGTGACCTTATGGGTCCTTTTCCACATCCATCCATCAGAAAAGTGAGGTTTGTTCTCATTTTTGTTAATGATTTCTCACATTTTACTTGGATCTACTTTCTCGGGAAAAAATCCAAGGTCTTTCAACACCTCAAAGATTTCAAATATTTGGTTCAGACACAGTCCGGAAATAAGACCAAAGTCCTCCAAAATGATAATGGTGGAGAGTATGTGAATCATGAGATCCACAATCTTTTCCATGAGGCATGGATTCAGTTGCAGCATACAGTTACCTACACTCCACAGCAAAATGGAGTTGTTGAGTGGAAAAAACAATCTCTAAAGGAGATGGCATCTTGCATGTTGCATGCAAAGTCACTACCATAGAGACTATGGGCCGAAGCACTTAACTTTGCAACATACATCCAAAACAGATCTCCCCATAGATCTGTCAAGGATAAGACTCCCTATGAGGCTTGGAGCGGCCTCAAACTGAAAGTGACCCACTTTCGCATTTTTGGTTCTCATGCATGGGCCCACATTCCCTCTGAAAAGAGGAAGGCACTTGATCCACAGAGCACTGAGTGAATTTTTATTGGATACCCTGACGGTGTGAAGGGATATTTTCTTATTGATCTTTCCTCAAACCGGCTCATCATTGAGCATAGTGTCCAATTCGAGGAAAGTGTCTCACATGTACCTCAGCAGCCGCATGTAGACACCTTTACTATTACACCTATTCGAGATGATGAGCATGCACATGTCGACTCTTATTCAGATGAGAGTTTTGATTTAGAGGACTTAGAGGATTTAGATTCAGATTTAGAGTCAGTACAATCAGATGCAGAGTCAGAGCATCCAGATGCAGTTGCAGAGCTAGAGAAGAGGTCCAAGTGGGCACAGACTACTCTTCGGGATGCAGGGGATATCATAGGTGATCCAACTGATACTATGAGGACCCAATTTGATTTCGAGGAACCTCCTGTTGCACTCACTGCCAATGAACCATTGCCTTCCAGACATATTTTCTTCGTTCAGTCTTCAGATCCATAGTCTTATGGTGAGGCTGTTGGAAATCCCTTTTGGGAATGTGCCATGCAGGAGGAGTACAACTCCTCCTCAAGAACCAGACTTGGGATCTGATTCCCCTTCCTTCTGGGAGGAAACTTTTCATATGTAGATGGGTGTACAGGACCAAGAGCGCAATGGATGGACAGATCAGAAGATACAAAGCCAGGCTTGTCGCCAAAGGCTTTCAACAGGTTCATGGTATCTACTGTGATGATACCTTCGCTCCAGTAGTGAATATGGATTCCATACAATTGACACTTACCATTGTGGTAGACAAGGGATGGGAATTCCATCATATGGATGTGAATAATGCATTTCTTCATGGTGATCTCTGTGAGGAGATCTACATGGAGCATCCCCAAGGATTTATGCAGGACTCATCTTTGGTATGTCGTCTAAAGAAGTCACTTTATGGCCGCAAGTAGGATCTGAGGGCATGGTATGCCAAGATGGACTCCTACCTGTTGTCACAAAACTTTGTACATTGTAAATTAGACCCAAATGTATACATGCTCAGGATGACTGATTCACTTCTACTTTTAATTTTGTATGTCGATGAATTGTTGATCACTGGTTGCTCGACTTCAGCGATTGATGCAGTCAAGAGGATTCTTCATGATAGGTTTTTGATGATGGACATGGGTCCGTTACACTTCTTCCTTGGACTTGAGATCAGTCAGGATGCATCATACATCAAACTGTCTCAAGCTAAGTATGCACGAGATATCCTTGAGAGATTTCACATGACAAACTGCAAGTCTACTCTGACTCCTTTCCTATCAGGAGTCAAACTTGAGGATGACAAGGAGACTCCACTAGTTTACAACACATTATACAGACAGCTAATGGGGAGCTTGTTGTATCTCACACACTCTAGACTAGACCTCTCATATGCAATTGGTGCAGTTTCCAGGTTCATGCAAGAGCCGCATGAGCTACATTGGAAAGTTGCAAAGTGTATCCTTTGATACGTACAGGGCACCATCACCTTTGGGATTCATTATGGAGAATACTTTACATTAGATCTCATTGGGTTTACTGATTCCGACTGGGCTGGTGATAACATTGATCACAAGTCCACATATGGTTACTCACTCAGTCTTGGTTCCGGGCCTATTTGTTGGTCGAGCAAGAAGAAAGTTGTCATTGCTCTATGTTYAGTCAAGGTAGATTACAGAGGGGTGGTTAACATAACTATTCAGGCTATGTGGCTACAACATTTTCTCACTGAGTTGGGCATTCAATTTCATCGACCGATCGTCATCTAGTGTGACAACCAGAGCACACTAAAATTATGCAGAGATCCATTTCAGAGGCAGCAGACGATGCACATCGAGATCCACATGCACTACATCCGGGACTTGGTACATGAGGGGATCATCGACTTATAGTTCTATCCTTCAGCAGAACAGACGACATACATTTTCACCAAGACCTTCACTAAGAAAATATTCCATTCTCTGCGAGGTCATCTTGGAGTGAAGGACACAGTTGCCTAGCAACTGTAGTTCTTCTTTTTACATACATTGTACCTTGAGGGGGATTTCCCCCATGAGGTTTTCCCTCTTTCCTCACTTTATTTTCAGTGTATCTTTTGTACTTGGGTACCTAAAATGGCCTTGTTGCCGGGACCCAATCTTTATTTTCACCATAGTGATGTTCAGGGGGGATGTTGGAGTTACTTCACACACACCTAGGATTTCTTTTTCCTAAGGTTTTTATTTGTTYATTAGTCATAATTAGTCATTATCCAGTCTCCTATATTTTAGGAGAGAATATTCGACCTGGAGAATATTCTCTTTCAGTTGACACTTCAGTTTGACTAGTTGAGTTGAGTTTAGATGTTGCATTGGGATCATCACCATGCAACATTGGGATCATCACCATGCTAATTTGACCTTGCCTTGGTATCATCACCAAAGTGGCACATTAACCTTGATTCCTTGAGTTAACTCCTCACTATGTTTGTTTCAGTCAATTAACTAAAGACTAGTTGACTAGTTAACTCAACTAGGTGACATTTCACTCCCATAACTACCTGAGAGACTAGAATAGGTGGAAGTTCACTCCTGTAACTGTTGTTGTGTGTCCAGATCACTCTAGACCACCACTATGGAAACTTTTTTCACCTCAAGTCCAACTCATTGAGTTAAATAGAGTATATCATGTGTAAATTATTCATTACTCACAACGGTTAATGAGAATTCTTTCCATTCTTTCTCTTGTTCTTCTTCTTTTTCCAATTCTCTCTACAAATGTGTGTATCATTGTTTAGCTAGATCTATTCTGTGTAGGTCAACACATTTACAACAACAAGGTTTACACCACAACAAAATTTTGTAGCTAAGAGGAAAAACAAAACAATCATGAATATGAATAAAATCATGTTGAAAGAAAAACACTTGTGAAATGATTTTTTGGAAGAAGCAATAGCTTGTTATGTTTATGGATTGAATTGATCTCCCACTAAAAGTGTAAGGAGAAAAGTTCCAAAAGAAGCATGGATGGGTATGAGTTGTAGTGTAACACATCTTAGAGTATCTGGTTGTGTGAATGATCTAGGCTGATATCTGTGGCCACCCACATTTTCCAGCTAGCTCAAAACAACATTCTAACAATTTTGGTAATTTACTATTTTTAGTAGTTTTTCGAGTCCTGAAATTCCAGAGCCGTTTTGAGGCCCTAAACAACATTTTTTTGGGTATGTAGCAATCAACAAGAAATTTTCAACAACAGTTGTAGTCCTCGGATAGATATTTCCAATGGGCTATTGTATGCCTAAAATGGATATCGTATGCAAAAGTTACGACCCTAGGAAGTTGATGTATTGACTTACCCAAACGGGGCCCACCTGAATTTTGGCGATTCATCTCCTGGGGTTAGGTTTTCAAATGTCTAGGATTTTTGACACTCCTGTTTATTGTAAAAAGGCTTTCAGAGCCTCATTGTAATCATCTTCTTACGAATGTGAGTAGTCGTCACATCTCTTCTCAGAGATAAGATGCCACCGTTCTAGTGAGTCTTTCACTCTGTATTTTTACAGTCTTTGTACATTTCTTTCATTAATAGAAATCATGTATTACTGTGTGTCTGTATTCATGGTTGCATCTCTGATACATTTATTTTATATTATTGGATATCTGCGATATCTCTGTGCATTTCTTTATTATATCTCCACTCTCATTTTGTGCCGAAAATAATCTAGATCAGTGGTGTCAAAGCAGGATGCTCTTGATCATTTTTTAGTGCATGTCCTCGACGAGGTCTGAGTATATCAAGTTAGTTCTCGAGATTATCTCTCTTGAAGACAATCGTTCTCACACACCCAAGAAACTGTCTGTGGTGGAAGAAAAGAAAAACGTTGAAGCAGATGATCCTATCAATCTATTGCTTGAGAAAGCTCTCACGCAACAGAGGGATGAAATGATGGAGAATTTTTCCCACATCCTTCAATGCATGCCAATAGAAACATGCGCATATTCATCAAACAACCACTTTGGAATCACTTCTCCTTTCAAGGTACATGTTAATTTTGATATTCCCATATTTGAAGATTAGATAGATGCAGAGACCCTAGACAAATGGTTAAATCTATTAGAAGGTTATTTCTCTGTTCATAATTTTTCCGACAAGGAAAATATCACCTTCACGCTCCTTAAATCTCCCCCCCATGTCAAACATTGGTGGGAAAATTACTAGGAGAAAAATTCCACATAGGCGTCTGGAATATATGGGGCCGATCCCACTTGGGATTTTTTTTTGGATATAGTAAAGGAACAATATTACCATGTTCGCAACTATGAGGACCAGTACATGATATGGATGAAACTGAAGCAAGAGAGGGGCCAAAAAGTTATGTAGTTCATCAATACCTTCCATACCTTGCACACCAAGCTAGGTATCAAAGACTCTGAACAAAATTTGGTTTTGAAATACCATGGGGCTCTACACAGATACATCCAAACTGAAATCGTTTTTTTGTAAATCTCATCACTCGGTGTTTATTATCGATATGTTCTTAAAATTGAGCAGAAATTTAAGCAGTAGAACAAATGTGAGTTTGGGTCTGCAAATCCACAAAAATCAAAGTATGACAAAGATGGCAATAACAAACAGACTCCTAAAAAATAGTCCAAGCCATAGGAAAATAAGGGTCACGGGAAGACAAAGAAGGACATTGAAAAATGGTGAGATTTCCACAAAATCCCCTGGCACAACATCAATGAATGTCACTCAAAACATTCATTGGTGGTCAAGATCAAAGACAAGGAGCCGAACCCTGATTCAGAATTTGATTCTAAAAATACTAGTAAAAGAAAGATCATCGACGCAGACACCACTACTATTGTCGCGATCACAATAATTCAACCAGAAGAACTAACAGATCCTAAAGAGGGGTAGTTCTTTTTTCATTCATAGATGTGGGTGAAGGGGACCCTCCTGCATTTTATTGTTGATAGGGGAAGCCAGAAGAACCTCATCTCAGAATAGGTCATCAAACAGTTGGGATTGTCAACAACACCACACCCGCAACCATATTGCATCAGGTGGTCTCACCAAGGATGAGATCTTCATTTCAGCGAGCATTGTCGATTGTCATATGGAATCCATCCCTTCAAGGATGAGGTATTATGTGATGTTTCCCCATTGGATTTCTTTGATGTTCTCTTGTTCCAACCATATATGTGGAGACGCCACATTGTTTATGAGTCTCGACCCCGTAGTGTCATTGTTACTTTGGGGAGTCATCTCTACAGAATACCATAGGTAGTTCCAACTACTGTCCCACCTAAACAGTGACACAAGGTAGTATCGATTACTAACAAATTCATCTTCTTTAAAATCTATTCAAAGGGCGAACACAAGGATACAGCAACCACTACAGCCTTGACCCAAGCACCTTCTATCCAAGAGAAGAAGGTCGACAAGATTGCAGGAAAGTGTAAATATTCCTTCTTTACACAGGAATCTCATGTAGCCATACTGGTTAAAAATTTGCAACCCTTCTAGCCACATGTTTGTGACAACCTTCAACAAGCTAAGCAACGCAACTTCCGCAGCAAAGCAAGAATATCATCAAGATGCAGATTCAACAAAATATTTTCCCTCTCCCTCGGGCACTCAATGTAATGGAGACCATTTCTTCCTAAGGAGGGAAGATTGATCCAGGTGGATATCGATGGCCACCCACCTTTTCCATCTGGCTCAAAACATCTTTGTGACAATTTTGGTAATTTATTATTTTTAGCATTTTTTCTGGTTGTGAACTCCAAAAGCCATTTTGAGGCCCTAAACGATGTTTTTTTGGGTATGTAATAGTCTAAAAGTTTCATCATGAATTTTTTTCAATAGTTGTATTCCTCGGATAGATCTTTCCAACGGGTTATTGTATGCCTAATATGGAGATTGTATGCAAACGTTATGACCCCGAGAAGTTGATGTACTGACTTACCCAAATGGGGCCCACATGAATTTCGGCGCTTCATCTCCTAGGGTTAGGTTTTCGGATGTCTAGTGTAATGTACCTCAAAAATTGTCACAAAAAAAAAAATTGTTTGTACAATGATCCTGGCATAGTTTCAAGATTCAAGCAATTAAGTCTTTTGTTATAAAGCTTGAGTCTGAAAGTTTGTTAGAGACCTTACTATCATTGATTATCTTTACTATGCAACTTATAAATTCTTACTCAACGATACAATAAGTGTTTACTCCTCCCTTCAATGTTATTTAAAGTCTTATAAAAATTACCAATATTTTCTTATTTGACGATGTCTTTAACACCAGCACAGATTTAACTATACGAGCGACGTGTAAATAGGTTTTTACTTCCATACCTCTAATTGGGAAGAGGATTCTTAATCAACGCACCACAACTCCCAAAATCGCGAAAAGTAACCAGCAAGTTGGGATTTCGGAGTTCGAGATTTTGCGAGTACAACAACCAACATCAACGCAGAACCATTCTCGAAATCGCAAAAAGTGACTAGCCTTTCGGGATTTCGAAGTTTGGGAATTCACAAATACAACATCTAACATCAACACACCACAACTCCCAAAATCACGAAAAGTGACCAGCATTTCGGGATTTCACGAGTACAACAAGAAAACAACAATAGATACAAACCTCTGAAATGAGAACAAGGGAAGGTTGGACTAGCGCTTCGAGGTTTCTGGTTCAAAACTTCATGAATTCAAGTCTCCTAAACTTCAACATATACGAATTTCTAAAATTCGAAAAGAAAGGTGAAACCCGCATTTCGGGATTTCGGGGTTCAGAACTTCACGAGTTCCAGTGTCCAACACCAACATAAACAAACTTTCGAAATGCGAAAAAGGAAAGGTGGGGCCCTCATTTCGGGGTTTAAGGGTTTGGGACTTCGTGAGTTCAAGTACCCAAACAACAACATTTGTAAACTCCCGAAATGTGAAAAAGGAAAGGTGAGACCCGCATTTCGGAATTTTGGGATTCGAAATTCTGCGACTTCAAAAGCCAAAACATCAAACACAAACAATTCCCAAAATTTTGAAAAGAAACGTGGAACTAACAATTTGGAATTTCAAGGTTCGGGGTTTCGGGGTTTCAAAAGTCAAACAACAACACACAACAATTCCCGAATTTTGAAAGGTGAAAACATTCCCGAAATTGTGAAAAGGGACAAGGAACTAACATTTCGAGATTTCAGGGTTTGGGGTTTTGGGGTTTCAAATGTCAAACAACAACACACAACAATTCCTGAATTCCGAAAGGTAAAAGGGTGTGGGACCAACACTTCAGGATTTCAGGATTCGGGGTTTCGGGGTTTTCAAATGCCAAACAACAACACACAACAATTCCTGAATTCCGAAAGGTAAAAGGGTGTGGGACCAACACTTCGGGATTTTGGGATTTGGGGTTTCGGGGTTTTCAAATTCCAAACAACAGGACACAACAATTCTTGAATTTTGAAAGAATAAAGACTTAAGAATTTTACACGCACAGAAGGGTACAAAAGGATAAAAGTTTTTCGTAAGGGAAATCTCTAAATTCGTCATAGATCCCGACTAAGGAAAGGGATAGCCCATTCTCAAACGAAAAGAAAACAGGGAAAGCAAAAATCCTCCGAAGGCGTCGATTCTCAAGATTGTTTAGTATCCAAAGAAAACAAAAAGGGTTTCCAAAATTCTTTAACTCCCGATTTTTTTTTCATTCTATACACATCTAGTATATTGTTTGCATATTGTTAGAGCATACTGTCAAGTACATAGCATCGGATAAAACATTCGAATAGAAAGTGGGAAGAATTCGTTACAAATCTGATTTAATCAGACACAATACACCAGATGGAAAAAAGGGTCATACAGACAGAGAATGTAACTTATTCCAGTTCATATTCAATAGATACCTAACATCAAAAGACATAGCCATTCATAATGGAGAGGGGGGAAATTAACATATATGAATCCAATCCATGGGAAGACAAAAGGAATAGCCACGTTCCTCCCAACCGTAGAACAAGGCAGCCAAATCAACTTTCCCGATTCACCCCCTAGCATGACCATGAATCCATGAGGGTGAACTTGGAAAACTCCTCCTCAGCAATGTCCTTCAATTCCAACAGTTATCCTCTTGCCTCACACTTACTCAACAGTGCTCATAACATCAAGGTAATTATGTTTTAGCAGACTCCTCTTTCCTCACACTCAAACCGCAGTGTTCATAATAGCAAGGGAGTTCAGGAATCCTTTCCCAACATACTTGGCAGCGTCCTGCCTCCTCGCATATCCTATTTATCAATCTTTTTCTCGGGTCTTTTTCCCTCCTTTGGGGATTTTCGCAGATTTCTTAATCCCTGATTTTTAGGGGCTTCCAGTGGCCAAATATCTGATTTTCCAGTTCTCATAATCATCCTAGAGGCAGTTCCAACATTTTCCCCACTCATGGAGTCATGGTCAACTGATTTTTAACCTAGTTGTTCCATTTGTCCTCCTGCAGTTAATATAAATATTATGTTGTGATACAAGTGTCATAGTCAAATAGTTAGTTGAGTCCAAACAAATATCTTCTCAATAGTCACAATAATTAAGTACAATTGTTAAATTCGAAATTCAGAATTGCCATAAATGGCAAAAAAATTCCAGATTCGAATTTGCCAAAAACGGAAATAAATTTCCAGCACACAAAAATAAAAATATTTTATTTTTAGGGGATGTCACATCCTTTCCCCCTTTAGTAAAACACTGTCCTCAATGTTCATTCCTTTCTTGGAACAGGATTGGATGAGATTTCCGCAAATCTCCCTCAAATTCCCAAGTGGCCTCCTCAGGACTAAAGTGCTTCCATTGCACATTTACCTGAGCAACGACTCGGTTCTGAAGTGCTATTTCTCTCTAGTCTAGAATGCGCAGGGGTTCCACCTGGAACTTTCCTTCGGGTTCCATCTGCACCAAGTTCCAATCAATCATATGAGTAGGGTCATGAATATACTTTTTCAACAAAGAAACATGAAATACATTACTAATTCTTAGATTAGCTGGAAGTGCAAGTTGATATGCTACGGGTCCAATTCGAGCTAGTATCTCGAAGGGCCCACAAAACCTGGGTGCCATCTTGGCACAGTTCCCTAAATTTAGTGAGCTTTTCCTAGCTTTGACCTTCAAGTAAACATGGTCTCCCACTTGAAATTCCAAGTGTCTTCTTTTCTAATTTGCATAGCTCTTTTGTTTGTCTTGTTCTTCTTTCAAGTTCTGTTGTACCCTTTTTACCATGTTCTCCATTTCTTGGAGCATCTCTGGTCCAACCATGAGTCTATCAGTCGGGTTATCCCAACTAATTGGAGTTTTACATTTTTTTTCGTACAGTATTTCGAAAGGCTCAACTAGCCGAAGTTTGGTACCCATTGTTATATGCAAATTCTACCAAATGTAGGTAGTCTTCCCACTTGTTCGGATTTGTTCCTACATACATGTGGAGCATATCCTCTATGATTTGGTTTTTCCTTTCGGTCTATCCATCTGTTTGTGGATGATAACTCATACTAAAATTCATCTTAGTATTTAGCCCTGCAAACAATTCCTTCCAAAAAGCGGATGTGAATTTCACGTCTCTATCTAAAATCACCATTTTAGGAATACCATGCAGTCTAAAAATTTCTTTCATGAATATTTCAGTAATATTAATAGCTTTAAAAGTAGACTTTATAGGAATAAAGTGTGTGGAATTATCGAGTTTATCGATTAGAACCATGATTGAATCATTATGTTTCTGAGTTTTAGGCAAATCTGTTATAAAGTCTAGTGATATGGTCTCCCATTTCCATTCTAGTACGGGTAATGGTTGTAATAGGTCGGCTGGATGCTAGTGTTTGTCCTTAACCTGCTGACAATCTTGGCACCTAGCCATGTACTCTGTTGTTTCACCCTTCATGCTAGGCTAGTAAAATATTTTTCTGAGTGTTGTTATTGTTTTCTAGTAGCTTGGATGGCCATAATACGATTTCTTATGCACTTCGTCTAAAATAGTTAATTTTATCTCCGCTAAATCTGGTATGTACAGTCTGTTTGTAAATCTTAAAATCCCTTTCTTGTCGATATTTATATCCGGTTTATATAGGTTTGCGATACTATTTTGAAATTCTTCCATCATCTTAGTGAAATTTTCGTCATTAACACTTGTTGTTCTTATTCTTTGTTCTAGATCACTTTCTTCCTTGTTGATATTTATCTCAAATAACCCATGGATTCTGCGACTTAAAGCATCTGCTACTTTATTTTCCTTACCCTTGATATGTCTGACCTCGAAGTTGAATTCACTCAGGAAGGCTAGCCACGTTGCTTGTCTTGCATTAAGGTTTGGTTGGTTAAACATATATTTCACCCCACTATTATCTGTTGATAGTAAGAATTTTTTTCCCATTATATAGTGTCGCCACATCTTTAAGGCATGTATTACTACTGCCAATTCAAACTCATGAGTGACATAATTTCGCTCGTGTTCCTTTAATTTCCAGGACTCATAACAAATCACATGCCCTTCCTGAGTTAGAACACCACCTAGTCCCTCTTTACTTGCATCAACGCATACTGTGAAGTCTTTATCTGGGTCTGCTACCTTCAATATGGGCGTCGATGTCAATAACTCTTTTAGTTTGTTAAAATTGTCTTGACACTTTTGTGACCAGTTAAACTTGGTCCCTTTCTTTTGTAATGACGTGATAGGGTAGGCAATCTTGGAGAACCCTTCTATAAATATTTGATAATATCCGATGATTCTCATGAATGACTGGATATCTACCACATCCTTAGGCATTGGCCATTCCATAATGGATTTTATATTTTCCGGGGCTACGACAATACCTTCGGAGGAAATGACATGTCCTAAATATTGTATTTCTTTTTGATAAAAATCACATTTGTCGAATTTTGTGTATAGTTTGTGTTTCCTTAGTGTTTGCATAACTATTCGTAAGTGTTCATCATGTTCCTCCTCTGTTTTAGAATAGACCAGAATATCATCGAAAAATACTACTACGAACTTGTCTAAGAAGTGGCTGAAAATGTTGTTCATCAAGCACATAAATGTGGTTGGTGCATTAGTGAGTCCAAAAGGTATGACTACAAACTCATAGTGTCTGTATCTTGTTCAAAAAGTTGTTTTATTTATGTCCTGGTACTTTATCCTAACTTGATGATATCTGAATCGTAAATCCAATTTTGAGAAGATCTTGGCCCCACCAACTTGATTGAACAGATCATTTAGCCTGGGTAATGGGTATTTGTTCTTAATGGTTACTTTGTTCAGTTGTATATAATCGATACATAGTCTTAGAGTACCATCTTTCTTTTTCACAAAGAGGACTGGTGCACCCCATGGTGAGACACTTGGTCTGATATACTCTTTGTCCAACAATTCCTGTAATTGTATTTTTAATTCTGTCAGTTCTGGTAGACTCATTCGGTAGGGTGCTTTTGAGATGGGGGCTGATCCGGGTAATAAGTCTATGGAGAAATCTATTTCTCTCCTAGGAGGTAATTCTGGTATCTCATCAACAAACATGTCTATGAAATCACGTAGGATAGCAAATTCTTCTATCTTGGGCTTATCTTCTTTTTCTAATAGATTCGTTACTTGGATGGCATAAACTTGATATCCCTTTCTAATACATTTCTTGAATTTCATCGCTGAAACATGTCTGACTGACACAGGTTTTGGTATGCCTTGGGTTGTTCTAACAGTGCCAAAATTATCTTTGTAGCTAAGTATCTTTGTATAAAAATCTAGTACTGCTTTGTGTTGTTCCAACCAATCCATCCCAATAATCATATCATAAGACCCTAGTGGTAGGATGTTCAAATTGGTCCTTATCTTTTGACCATCTAAGATGAACTCAAGATTAGAAATAAAGTTAACTACCTTTCTTTTAACACCTATTGCTAGTTGTACAAGCCAAGATTTTTCGTGCTTTTGTTTCTTAAGTTTATTCATCTCTACTACATCAGGAGTAATATAACTTAATGTATCTCCATGGTCAATTAAAAAAGAAATTCGAGTGTCATGGATTTTACCTTCGAATTCTACCACCGAGGACTGGTGGTCAGCTTGTCGACCATCTATGGCTACATTTATCCGATGCAGACTTCTGCACATGTCGCCCACTGTCGAGGCTTCCTACAGATTGTGAATAGCAGTTCTGTTTGCTTCAATTAAACATGGATAGTTCCTCCTTAGATGAGGCTCTCCACACTCCCAACACTTTAATGGCTTGCGGGAGTTGTCCCCAAACCTATTCGTTCCCAAGTTTATCGGTTTACCGCTACTTTGCGTATTCGGATGATTGGAGTGAAAATCCTTCCTTGGGAAACTTTTTGTTGCATTCCGATAAGGAACTGGCTGGTATCCCTTCTTCCGCTAGTTTATTCCATATTGCTTCTTATCCTTCCAAGTCCTGGGAAACTCTACCCACTGTTTATATTGGTCATAGCACATTCATGCTTTTCTGAATGCCTCACTCAAGGACTTGGGCTTGTCAAACTCAATTCTGTCCTTGTAGGACTGTGGTAAACAACTTAAGAATCAATGTATTTTTACCTTATCCTCCCGGATGTATGGTACGAACCTTAGTAGTTCCAGAAATTTATTTATAAGGTCCTCCATCGTCATTTGTCTAAGTCGTAACTCATATAATTCTTTCGTCTTCCTTTCATAATATCTTTCAGAAAGGTATTGTTTCTTAAAATACTTCTTAAAGTCGAACCATTCCAACTGTTTGTCCTTTAGGCACTTGGCCACTTTCAGGTCCTGCCACCAAATGTTGGCCTTCCCCTTCAGATTGTAGATAACCATTCTGACCTTCATGTTGCTGGAATAGTTGTAGATTTGGAAGTATTTGTTGATGTCCAACAACCATGCCTTGACTTCTTCTCCTGTCCTATATTCTCCATCAAAAGTAGCTGGTCTAATCTTTTTAAATTCTCCTTCAAGGTGGTCTGTTTGTTTTCTTTTTCTATCCGGTATGGTTTTGTCTTCAGCTGAAGGTGTCCCTTTAGATGAACTATCTCCTTTTTCTGTTTTTGCACCATAATTCTTGGAGGCCCTTTTGCTGACCTCTTCCTCGGGGTTATCATCTTTTGGGCTTTTCTTGGTTACTATACTACGCAGCAGGACTTCATTTATCTCTTGTTGTTCCTGCTGTGCCTTCTTCAATTTTTCATTGTCGGCCTTAAAAACCTGTAGTTCAACAATAAGGTTCCTCATTGTTTCCAACACCTCCATCGGTGAGCTTCCATCATTGTTCTTTCTTGGATCTCCAGGAGGTCCTTGTTGCAGATTCTCTTCCACCCTGATTTATGCACCTTCTTGAGCTACCCTTTTTCAACACAAAACAGAAAATCTTTCTTCTTGTAATCCACAAGATTTATTAGTCTTTTCATAAATCAGAATATACACTAAGCAATCAATGTGGCCCTGTTCAGGCCTAGTGTTGTAACTTTTGCTCTGATACCATATGTAATGTACCTAAAAAATTGTCACAAAAAAAATAAAATTGTTTGTACAATGATCCTGGCATAGTTTCAAGATTCAAGCAATTAAGTCTTCTATTATAAAACTTGAGTATGAAAGTTTGTTAGAGACCTTATTGTCGTTGATTGTCTTTACTATGCAACCTAAAACTTCTTACTCGACAATACAATAAGTGTTTACTCCTCCCTTCAATGTTATTTAAAGTCTTATAAAAATTACCAATATTTTCTTGTTTGATGATGTCTTTAACACCAGCACAGATTTAACAAAATGAGCGACATGTAAATAGATCTGTTACTTCCATACCTCTAATCAGGAGGAGGATTCTCAATCAACGCACCACAAATCCTGAAATCGCGAAAAGTAACCAGCAAGTCGGGATTTCAGAGTTGGGGATTTCGCGAGTACAACAACCAACATCAACGCACAACCATTCCCGAAATCGTGAAAACTGACCAGCCTTTCGGGATTTTGAAGTTCGATAATTCACAAATACAACAGCTAACATCAACACACCACAACTCCTGAAATCGCAAAAAGTGACCAGCATTTCAGGATTTCGACGTTTGAGCTTTCACGAGTACAATAGGCAAACAACAATAGATACAAACCTCCAAAATGCAAAAAAGGGAAGGTTCGACTAGTGCTTCGAGGTTTCGGGGTTCAGAACTTCGTGAATTCAAGTGTCCTAAACTTCAACATATATGAACTTCCGAAATTCGAAAAGAAAGGTGAAACCCACATTTCAGGATTTCGGGGTTCGGAACTTTGCGAGTTCCAGTCTCCAACACCAACATAAATAAACTTCTAAAATGCGAAAAAGGAAAGGTGGGGCCTGCATTTTAGGGTTTCGGGGTTCGGGACTTCATGAGTTCAATTACCCAAACAACAACATCTGTAAATTCCCGAAATGCGAAAAAGGAAAGGTGAGACTCGCATTTCGGAATTTTGGGATTTGGAATTCCGCAACTTCAAAAGCCAAAACATCAAACACAAACAATTCCCAAAATTGTGAAAAGGAACATGGAACTAACAATTTGGGATTTCGGGGTTCGAGGTTTCAGGGTTTCAAAAGTCAAACAACAGCACACAAAAAATCCTGAATTTTGAAAGGTGAAACAATTCCCGAAATTGCGAAAAGGGACAAGGAACTAACGTTTCGGGATTTCAGGGTTCGAGTTTATAGGGTTTCAAATTTCAAACAACAGTACACAAAAATTCCCAAATTCTGAAAGGTAAAAGGGTGTGGGACCAACACTTCAAGATTTCGGGATTCGGGGTTTCAGGGTTTTCAAATGCCAAAACAACAGCACACAACAATTCTTGAATTCCGAAAGGTAAAAGGGTGTGGGACCAACACTTCAAGATTTCGGGATTCATGGTTTCGGGGTTTTCAAATCCCAAACAACAACACACAACAATTCCTGAATTCCGAAAGCATAAAGACTTAAGAATTTTACACGCACAGAAGGGTACAAACGGATAAAAGTTTTTCGTAAGGGAAATCTCTAAATTCGTCATAGACCCTGACTAAGGAAAGGGGTAGCCCGTTCTCAAATGAAAAGAAAACAGGGAAAGAAAAAATCCTAAGAAGGCATCGATTCTCAAGATTGTTTAGTAACCAAAGAAAAACAAAAAGGATTTCCAAAATGCTTTAACTCCCAAATTTTTTGTCATTCTATACACATCTAGTATATTGTTTGCATATTGTTAGAGCATGTTGTCAAATACATAGCATCGGATAAAACATTCGAACAAAAAGTGGGAAAAATTCGTTACATATCTGATTTAATCAGACATAATACACCAGATGGAAAAAAGGGTCATACAGAGAGAGAATGTAACTTATTCCAGTTCAGATTCAATAGATACATAACATCAAAAGACATAGCCATTCATAATGGAGATGGGAAAAATTAACATATCTGAATCCAATCTGCGAGAAAACAAAAGGAATAGCCACGTTTCTCCCAACCATAGAACAGGGCATCCAAATCTACTTGCCCAATTCACCCCCTAGCCTGACCATGAATCCATGAGGGAAAACTTGGAAAACTCCTCCTCAGCAATGTCCTTCAATTCCAACAGTTATCCTCTTGCCTCACACTTACTCAACAGTGCTCATAACAGCAAGGCAATTTTATTTTAGCAGGATCCTCTTGCCTCACACTCAAACCGTAGTGTTCATAACAACAAGGGAGCTCAGGAATCCTTTCCCAACATACTTGGCAGTGTCCTGCCTCCTCGAATATGCTATTTATCAATCTTTTGCCCGGGTCTTTTTCCCTCCTTTGGGGATTTTCACAGCTCTCTTAATCCCTGATTTTTAGGGGCTTCCAGTGGCCAAATCTCTAATTTTCCACTTCTCATAATCATCCTAGAGGTAGTTCCAACATTTTCCCCACTCATGAAGTCATGGTCAACTATTTTTTAACCTGGTTGTTCCATTTGTCCTCCTGCAGTTAATATAAATATTTTGTTGTGATACAAGTGTCATAGTCAAATAGTTAGTTGAGTCCAAACAGATCTCTACTCAACAGTCACAATAATTAAATACAATTATTAAATTCGAAATTCAGAATTGTCATAAATGGCAAAAAATTTCCAGATTCAAATTTGCCAAAAACGGAAATAAATTTCCATCACACAAAAATAAAAATATTTTATTTTTAGGGATGTCACATCTAGGGTTTTTGAAAATCTTGTTTATTGTAAAAGGGCCTTCAGAGACTCATTGTAATCATTTTCTTGCGAATGTGAGTAGCCATCACATCTCTTCTCAGAGATAAGTTGTCACCATACTAGTGAGTCTTTGACTCTGTATTTTTACAGTCTCTATACATTTCTTTCATTAATAGAAATCATGTATTACTTTATATCTGTCTTTATGGTTGCATCTATGATACATTTCTATTATATTACTTGATATCCGTGATATCTCTATGAATTTATTTATTATATCTCCACTCTCATTTTGTGTCGAAAATAATCCGGATCAGTGGTATCAGAGTAGGTTGTTCTTGATCATTTTTCAGTGCATGTCCCTGATGAGGTCCAAGTATAGATATTTGGGTCTCAAGCTTGTCTCTCTTGAAGATAATCGCTCTCACATGCCCAAGAAACCCTCCATTTCGGAATAAAATAAAAACTACAGAGCAAACAATCCTATCAATATGTTGCTTGAGCAAGCTCTCATGCAACAGAGGGACGAAATGATGGAGAATTTTTCCCACATCCTTCAATGTCTGCTGATAGGAACAGACGCATATTCATCAAACACCCACTTTGGAAGAACCTCTCCTTTCAAGGTACAGGTTAATTTTTATATTCTCGTATTTGAAGGTCAGATAGATGCGGATGCCCTAGACAAATGGTTAAATATGTTAGAAGGTTATTTCTCTATTCATAATTTTTTCGATAGGAAAAATATCACCTTTGTGCTCCCTAAAGATCTACCCCATGTCAAACATTGATGGGAAACTTATTGGGAGAAAAGTTCCACATAGGAGTCTAGAATATATGGGGTCGATCCCACTTGGTATTTTTTGTGGATGTGGTAAAGGAGCAGTATTAGCATGTTGGAAACTATGAGGACTAGTACATGAGATGGACCACACTGTGGCAAGAGAAGGGACAAGCAATTCTAGATTTCACCAATACCTTCCATACCTTGTGCACCAAGTTGGGTATCAAAGACTCTGAATGACATTTGATTCTGAAATACCGTGGGGCTCTACACAAATACATCCAAACTAAAATGGATTTTCTATACATCTCATCACTCGATGTTTCTTATTGATATGTTGTTAAAATCAAGCAGAAATTTAAGCACTAGAACAAACGAGAGTTCAGTTGTGCAAATCGACAACAACCAAAGTATATCAAAGACAGACCTAACAAGCAGTCTCCCGAAAACTAATCAAATCCATAGGAATAGAAGGGTAATGGGAAGACAAAGAAGGACACCGGAAAATGGTGGGATTTCCACAAAATCCCCTAGCACAACACCGATGAATGTGTCTCAAAAAAGTCATTGGTGGAAGAGATCAAAGACAAGGAGCCAAACACTAATTCTGAATCTGATTATGAAAATACTAGTAAAAGACGGATCATCGACATAGACCCCACTGCTATTGTCGCGACAACAGAAATTCAAATAGAAGAACCAACAGATCCTGAAGAGGGGGAGTGCCTTTTTCATTCAAATATGTGGGTGAAGGGGACCCCGCTGCATTTTATTGTTGATAGTGGAATCCAAAAGAATCTCATCTCAGCAAAGGTCATCAAACAGTTGGGATTGTCGACAACACTGCACCCGCAACCATACATCATCGGGTGGCTTCGCCAAGGATGAGATCTTCATGTCAGAAAACAGTGTTGATTGTCATACGACATCCAACCCTTCAAGGATGAGGTATTATGTGATGCTTCCCCATTGGATTTATAGGGTGTTCTTTTGGGCCAACCATATATGTGAAGAGGCCACGTTATTTATGAGTCTCGACCTTGCATTGTCATTATTACTTTGGGGGGTCATCTCTACAGAATACCAGAGGTAGTTCCAACTACTGTCCCACCTAAACAATGTCTCAAGGTAGTATATCATACTACAAAATTTATCTTCTTCACAATTTGTTCAAAGGGAGAATAGAAGGATACTACAACCACTATAGCCTCGGCCCAAGCACCTTCTATCCAACAGAAGCAGGTTGAAAATATTGCAACAAAGTGTAAAGATTCTTTCTGCACACGGGAATCTCATGTAACCAAACTGGTTAAAAATTTTCAACCCTTCCATCCATATGTTCGTGACAACCTTCAATAAGGTAAGCAACGCAACTTCCCCAACAAAGCAAGCAGCTCATCCAGATGCAGATTCATCAAACGTTTTTCCCTCTCCCTCAGGCACTCAATGCAATGGAGACCATTTCTTCCTAAGGGATGATTGATCCAAGTGGATATTGGTGGCCACCCACCTTTTCCAGCTGGCTCAAAACAACTTTCTGGAAATTTTGGTAATTTACTATTTTTAGCAATTTTCGGGTCCTGAAATTTTGGAGTCATTTTGATGCCCTAAACGACATTTTTTTGGGTATGTAGGAGTCAAAATATTTCATCATGAAATTTTTGTCAACATTTTTATTCCTCATATAGATCTTTCCAATGGACTATTGTACTCCTAAAATGGAGATCATATGCAAATGTTACGACCCTGAGAATTTGATGTATTGACTTACCCAAATGGGGCCCACATGACTTTTGGCACTTTATCTTCTAGGGTTAGGTTTTTGGATGTCTAGAGTTTATGACACTCTTATTTAATGTAAAAAGGCCTTCAAAGCCTCATTGTAATAATCTTCTTATGAATGCGAGTAGCCATCGCATCTCTTCTGAGAGATAAGTTGCCACCATTATAGCGAGTCTTTCACTATGTATTTTTATAGTCTCTGTACATTTCTTTCATTAATAGAAATTGTGTATTACTGTATCTCTGTGTTTATGGTTGCATCTATGATAATCTTTTGTTATATTATTGGATATCTGTGATATCTCTATGCATTTATTTATTATATATCCACTCTCATTTTGTGCCAAACATAATCTGGATCAGTGGTATCAGAGCAGGTTTCTCTTGATCATTTTCCAGTGCATGTTCCCAACCAGGTCTGAGTATATCAAGTTGGGTCTCGAGATTCTTTTGAAGACAATTGCTCTCACACGCCCAAGAAACCCTCCATGGTGGAAGAAAATAAAAATGATAGAGCAGATGATCCTGTCAATCTGTTGCTTGAGAAAGCTCTCACGTGACAAAGGGATGAAATGATGGAAAATTTTTCCCACATCCTTCAACGCCTGCCGATAGAAACAAGTGCATATTCATCAAACAACCACTTTGGAAGCACCTCTCCTTTCAAGGTAGAGGTTAATTTTTATATTCCCGTATTTGAGGGTTAGATAGATGTGGATGCCCTAGACAAATGGGTGAATCTGTTAGAAGGTTATTTCTCTCCTCATAATTTTTTCGACAGGGAAAATATCACCTTCGCACTCCTTAAAGCTCTCCCCCATGTCAAACATTGGTGGGAAACTTACTGGGAGAAAAGTTCCATAGAGGAGTCTGGAATATATGGGGTCGAGCCCACTTGGGATTTTTTTGTCGATGTTGTAAAGGAACAGTATTACCCTGTTGGCAACTATGAGGACCAGTACATGAGATGGACCACACTGCGGAAAGAGAGGGGACAAGAAGTTCTATAGTTCACCAATACCTTACATACCTTGTGAACCCATATGGGTATCAAAGGCACTGAACAACATTTGGTTCTGAAATACCATGGGGCTCTACATAGATACATCCAAACTGAAATGGATTTTCTGTACATCTCATCACTCGGTGTTGCTTATTGATAAGCTGTTAAAATCGAGTAGAAATTTAAGCACCGGAAAAAACAGGTGTTTAGGAATGCAAAGTCGCAGCCACCAAAGTATGAAAAATACGTCCTTAACAAATAGTCTCCTGAAAACCAGTCCAAGCCACAGGAAAAGAAGGGTCACGAGAAGAAAATGAAGGACACTAAAAAATGGTGTGATTTGCATAAAAGCCCCTGACACAACAATGATGAATATCGCTCAAAATAGTCATTGGTGGCTGAGATCAAAGACAAGGAGACAAACCCTGATTCATAATCTAATTCTTAAAATACTGGTAAAATATAGATCATCGATGCATACCCCACTGCTATTGTCGTGACCGCGACAATTGAACCAAATAAACCAATAGATCCCGAAGAGGAGGATCACCTTTTACATTCACAAATGTTAGTGAAGGAGACCCCACTGCATTTTATTGTTGATAGCGGAAGCCAAAAGAGCCTCAACTCAGCAGAGGTCGTCACACATTTGGGATTGTCGACAACACCACACCAGGAGCCATACAACATCGGGTGGCTTTGACAAGAACAAGATCTTCATGTCAGCTAGCAGTGTTGATTGTCATACGGCATCCAAACCTTCAAGGATGAGGTATTATGTGATGGTTCTCCATTGGATGTGTGTGATGTTCTCTTGGGCCAACCATATATGTGGAGACTCCACGCTCTTTATGAGTCTCAACCCCATAGTGTCATTGTTACTTTGGGGGGTCATCTCTACAGAATACGAGAGGTAGTTCCAACTACTGTCCCACCTAAAACATTTTGCAAGGTAGTATATCATACTACAAAATTCATATTCTTCACAATCTGTTCAAAGGGAAAACAGAAGGATACTGCAACCACTACAGCCTCGACCCAAGCACCTTCTATCCAACAGAAGGTCAACAAGCTTGCAACAAAGTGTAAAGATTCCTTCTACACACAATAATATCATGTATTCAGACTGTTTAAAAAGTTCCAACCCTTCCAACCACATGTTCGTGACAACCTTCAACAAGCGAAGCAACACAACTTCCCCAACAAAGCAAGTAGCTCATCAAGATGCAGTTTCAGCAAATGATTTTCCCTCTCCCCGGGGCACTCAATGAAATGGAGAACATTGCTTCATAAGGAGGGAGGATTGATCTAGGTGGATATCGGTGGCCACCCACCTTTTCTATCTTGCTCAAAACAACTTTCTGGCAATTTTGTTAATTTACTATTTTTAGCAATTTTTCGGGTTCTTAACTTCTGGAGTCGTTTTGAGGCCCTAAACGACGTTTTTTTCGGTATGTAGGACTTGAAAAATTCAATCATGAAATTTTCATCAATATTTGTAGTCCACTGATAGATCTTTCCAACAAGATATCATATGCCTAAAACGGAGATCGTATGCAAAAGTTACAACCCAGGGAAGTTGATGTACTAACTTACCCAAATGGGGCCCACATGACTTTTGGCGCTTCATCTCCTATGGTTAGGTTTTCAGATGTCTAGGGTTTTCTACACTCCTGTTTATTGTAAAAATGCCTTCATAGCCTCATTGTAATCATATTCTTGTGAATGTGAGTATCCCTTACATCACTTCTCAGAGATAAGATGTCATCATTCTAGAGAGTTTTTCACTCTGTATTTTTACAGTCTCTATACATTTATTTCATTAATAGAAATCATGTATTATTGTATCTCTATTTTTATGGTTGCATATCTGATATATTTATGTTATAGTATTTGATATCCATGATATCTCTATGCATTTATTTATTATATCTCCGCACTCATTTTATGTCGAAAATAATCTGGATTAGTGGAATATGCTCATGTGCCTAAAGAATTGAGAAGGAAGCTAGATGAAAGAAGTGAAAAATGCATCCTTCATGGGTACAATGATCAATCCATGGCATACAAATTGTATAATCCAGTGAAAAATAAGGTTATAAGAAGCATGGATGTTGAATTCAAATAATATGAAGCATGGGATGGAAGCATAGACAGGACCATATATGTTGGAGTAGAAGTACATCAAGAAGGAGATGAAGTAGATGAGAATATTGAACAAGGTGGACAACAAGGTTCAAAAATATAATCATCGGTCATAGGTACTCCAACAAATACTCCAATAAATTGCATTCAAGGTGAATCGTCTAGCCCAGCAAGACAATTTATTCCTCAACAATTGCTTCCTTAAGGTCTAGAAAGACTAAAAGTTTGTGAAAAATTTATGAAGATCTAGATGTGCATTCAAACTTCTCATTGTTTACATATCAACCATCATGTTTTGAAGAAGTTGTCAAATAAGAAAAATGGGTACAATCCATGGATGAAGAAAAATGTTTCATAGAAAGGAATGACACATGGGATCTAGTATATTTTCCTAAATACAAATATTTTATTGGTGTGAAATGGGTTTATAAAACCAAAGTTAATGAAAAGGGTAAAATTTAAAATTACAAGGTTACATTGGTAGCAAAGGTTTTGCACAACAAACTAGAGCCAATTATGGTGAGACCTTTACACCAATTACAAGGTTAGATGCATTTAAAGATGACTTAGCCAAAGCATCCCAAAACGTATGGAAATTTTATCAAATGGATGTAAAGTCTTGATACAGGAGCATCGCTCCAAGCCAGATATGCGCCAGCTAGCCATCACATCAAGCGCACATTCAATGGAGAGGAGAGGTGTAGCCCTCTCACTTTCAAATTTCGAATTTGAAATTGTATTAAATGTTGTAAGGCTGGTAGAGCCAAAAGCTATGCATGTATGCAGGCTTTAGATAAAGGGTGCCTTAATTGGTTGTAAGGCTAAGATCTAGATCCGATTCAGACTAGACAGCCATTCAATGAAATTGAATGTAAAATTAATGAGAGTTGGTGAGGATGGAGGGAAGCGCTCGAGGATCCCTTTTTGTAAAAATATCTTCTTTTGTTTTCAAGAGGATAGTTAGTAAGAAGAGGAGAGAAGAGAGTTAGGAAGGGGAGAGAATAGAGAGATAGGAGAGGAGATTCGAGACTCTGTTGCAGTTTGAGCTCGAACACATTGTAAAGAAGCATTTCACATTAATACAAACAGAGCATTTTTCCCTTCATGTTATTCGGTGTATGCTGATGAATGTATTTATGCATTTATGATATGTTGTAGATGTATGTTAAGTTCCATCTGCAGGATATAGGTAGATTCTCCTATCTGTGAGTTCTTTGATTTCAGGTTTGGGTTCTTTGAGGCTTCATGCAAGATGTTGCATGACAAAATACTGCAGGTTCTGTAAGATAGTGCAAGGAGTGCACTTCTAAATTCTATGGAATTTCAGGCAAAGACGTGCCAGGAGGACGCACCGGCTTAAGTCATTAACTCAAAGAAGAATCCTCAAGGTCACTGAACACCTTGAAGGAGAAACTATGTAGAAGAAGGCACAGAGAAAATAGAATCACTGAAGGTTCTGTGGAAGCTCTCCCAAGAGGGCATTGAGAAAGTGCAGAGAGTGCACAGAAGAATTTTTTTTCGGGTTCAGAGAGAAAACATAATCACTGAGGATTATGGAGAACTCTGCTAGGTGGGCATTGAGTTGGTGCAAGGGTGCGCAGAAGGAACTCTTTCGAGTTCTGAGAGAACAAAAGTGTCAAGGAGAGACACTCACAGAGTTACTGAATACTCTATTAAGCTCAGCAAGGAAGGATTAAGTAGAAGGTTGTCAAGAGGCCACCAGATTTCCCTTTGAGGACACAGAAGGGCGATTCCCCTAGAGGCTCGGGTAAATAAAGATCAGAAGAGATAGAAAAATTGCGTGAAAGGATCCTGCAAGGAGTGCATAGGTCAGGAAACCTTTTTAGGTTTTAGAGTAAACAAAGCTCATGAGGAACAATGCTCCAAGAATGCAAACAGGAGCCAAGGTTACAGGCTTCGCAACAGAGAAAAAGACCGAGGCCTTTTGGAGCAAGAAATATTCCAAGGGAAGGGAAGAAGGCCATGCTCAGAGTAGAGCATAGTTGTCATTAGATCAGCTAGAGAGATGAGATCTAGACCGTCGAGTCTACGTCCACACACACACAGGAAAGTGCACAAGGAAGAGAAATAGATCTAGGTCGTCAGATCTAGTGTAAAGGACCGATAGTCGTCAGATCCGGAGGAAGGCGCACAGAGTTTAACCTATGAGAGATCATGTAGGAGAGGAGCTGAAACAGATAGCGGGAACACTTTGTGGAGAAGTGTCGAAAATCCTATGGACCGTCAGATCTCACAGATCTATAAGAAGGTTAACACTGAGTGTCTTTTTGGCATTTCAGAAATTCGGAGTTTGACATTTCGGGAATTCTGATGACAAGGAGCTAGGACACTTTCATTGAAAACCCTGAAGTCGCGAAACACAATGTGCCTTTGGAGTAGGCAGTGGTCCCAGAGGAAGCATCCATTTCATCATTTTGGCATTTTCAAGTTCGGAGCTTGGAGCGGTGAGTGATGTTTGGCATCACTGCATCATGAACTTCTGGTTCACGAAACTCTGAAATGATCTGGACCATTTGATCCAACTCATCGAGAGCTATTGGATCTCGTGTGTGAATTCCCATTTTTGGAATTCGGGGATTCGGACACCGGGGATTCGAAAGATAGAGAACAGGGGGGAACACTCGTGTTGTGGTCTCCTGAACCATGAAATCTAGTAGCATTTTGTCGTTAATCCTTTTCTGCATTTTAGGACCCCGAATGTTCGAGAGACCTGGAGTCGAGAGACCTGGAGTCCCGACTAGCGAAATCACGAAACCCCGAAGCATTCAGAGGAATAGCACGAGCCAGAGCCATTGATCCATTTCGACATTTCAGCATTTCAGGGTTCAGGAAGTAGAGGAGGCAGTGACTTTGGAATCGAGAGTTCCAAACTCCCAGTTCGTGAAGTCCCGAAAAGATCTGAGCCCATTTCGGCATTGAGCCATTTCGGGAATTCAGGGATTGGCACGACAAGTGATTTTGGGGTCGCTGCATTTTAAACTTCCGGTACCCGAAATCTCAGTACAGTCACAACATCATGGTCACATGGGGTGAAGACTCACACCTAGTGCACATTTTGCAGGTGGGGTTTTCGTGAAGGACTTGTGGATCGAATTCATGGGGTTCCAGTGAGGGACTGAAAGAAGTAATTCAGTTATGTGGATTCGAAGAAGAACGATCCTGTGTGGATCTTGGCCTGAGGGTTGGGGGTCTGCTTCATTTCGTATCAGAGCCTGATTTTGTCTGTATATTTCAGGCAGAAGGATCCAGAGGAAAAGGAAGAGAGAGTGTTGAAGCTCTGTGATGATTGTTGTAATGTGCGCAACAGTCAATAGATAGTCAGGAGGACTGCAGGAGATGTAGGAAGCACTCACAGTTGCAGAGTGATAGCAACAAGTTTGTCATGAGGGTAGACAGGAACAGGAAGATGGCTACTGAAGGCCATGGGCATGGTCAAAGGGAAGACCGCAAGAAGAAAATAAATCCAGAAATGGATCTGGAACTCGCTGAGATAAGGGCGAGGATGGAAGAGCTTGCACTGTGGGAGCAACAGAATGCAAAGACACATTGGGTGTATGAATGGCCTCTGAGGAGGAAAAAAAAGTGGTCAGTCAAGAAATTGTTGGCTAGAAGACAACAAAGGTTGTTGAGGAGGTGGTTGAGGTATGTGAAAATCCTTAGGCCCACAAAAGAGATTGTTCATGCCTATGAACCAGAAGCTGGGAGAAATCTCAGTGATGATGAAGAGGAGAGATCAAGTAGAGATCTCATAGACTGCCAAGTGGACAGAGATGGACTTTCAAATTGTCAGGTGGGTAATAAAAAGAGATCAAGTGAAGATTTCATGAACTTCCAGGAAGGCAGTGAAGAAAGTTTAGATTTCCAGGAGAGAAATGAGATGAGATCGTTGGAGGATCTCATAGACTGCCAGGAGGGCAGAGAAGAAATCCCATATTGCTAGGTGGGAAGGGGAAAGGAGATGAGACTGTCAGAGAGTCTCATGAACTCAGAGGAGATTTCATATCAGTGAGAGGAGCTGATAGAGAAGATGAGCTCAGAGGTGAGTTCATATCAGCAAGGACAAATGATAGAGAAGGAAGATCATAAGAGCATTCTGATGATTGGAGGGATAAAGGTATTCCTACCAAGTAGCCAAGATGAGGCAAGGGAAGATGTTGCAAATGCAACAACAATGGAAGGACATCCAGTTGTGACTATTAAAGAGATGGAGCAGATGTCAGAAGCTGCCGAAGGAAAAGGAGAGGAGCACACAGTTGAGATGATCACTCCTTGGGAGAAGGAGTTAGAAATGTTAGAGGATTGGTTGAACATTCTAGACCCGGTAGATAACTTCCATGAGCAGACATTCATGCAGATGTTAGTAGAGGATCATTCCAAGAAATCACTCAGAGATTTCAGCCAGGGAGTTGAACAGTTGATGATGACTACAATGCCGAGGCAGGAAGCAGAAGATAAAGGGAAATTCCAGTCTGAGGAGTAGCTGGAGGAAGTTGTAGATGCACCAGCACAAGGAGAAATGGAAGAAGCAAGTCTGTCAGAGAGGGTGACTGAACAACACGTCAGTCAAGAAGATAAGACTGCAGAGATGAAATTTGCAGCAGAGTGGAAAGCTAAGACCACATAGGAAGGAGATGGCATGGGAGATCTAGTTGAACTACCCGTTTTTAGGAAAGAAGTGCAGTGGAGCAGGCTGCAAAGCCATGGGAGCAGCTAAATGAGGAGATTAAGGAGATTAGAAGGTTGATATCAAGGTTAGCAGCAGAAACCAATGAGGAGGAGTTGAGCGAAGGAGAACCTGCCATAGCAGCAGGGCAACAGTAGTAGTAGCAACAGCGAAGCAGTGGAGCAGATGGACATCTCCAGAGAACTGTTTGGGATCTAGGTGGATTTCAGCAGTGGTGCTCGGAAGCTCATGATCAGGAGCTCATGATTTTTGCAGTAGAGGAGTATGATGCAAGAGCATCGCTCCAAGACAGCTACGTGCCAGCTAGCCAGCACATCAAGCGCACATTCAATGGAGAGGAGAGGCGCAACCCTCTCACTTTCAAATTTTGAATTTGAAATTGTATTAAATGTTGTAAGGCTGGTAGAGCCAAAAGCCATGCATGTGTGCAGGCTTTAGATAAAGGGTGCCTTAATTGGTTGTAAGGATGAGATCTAGATCCGATTCGGACTAGACAACCATTCAATGAAATTGAATGTAAAAATAATGAGAGTTGGTGAGGATGGAGGGAAGCACTCGAGGAACCCCTTTTGTAAAAGGATCTTCTTTTGTTTTCAGGAGAATAGTTAGTAAGAAAAGGAGAGAAGAGATTTAGGAAGGGGAGGGAATAGAGAGATAGAAGAGGAGAGTCGAGACTCTGTTGCAGTCCGAGATTGAACACATTGTAAAGAGGCATTTCAGATTAATACAAACAGAGCAATTTTTCCTGAATGGTATTCTGTGTATGTTGATGAATTTCTTTATGCGTTTATGATATGTTGTAGATGTATGTGAATTTCCATCTACAGGAGATAGGTAGATTTTCCTATCTGTGAGTTCTTTGATTTTAGGTTTGGGTTCTTTGAGGCTTCATGCAAGAGGTTGCATGACAGAACACTGCGGGTTCTGTAAGCCAATGCAAGGAATGCACTTTTGAATTCTACAGAATTTTAGGCAAAGACGTGCCAGGAGGGCGCACCAGCTGAAGTCATTAACTCAAAGAAGAATCCTCAAGGTCGTTGAACACCTTGAAGGAGAAACTGTGTAGAGGAAGGCACAGAGAAAACAGAATCACTGAAGGTTTTGTGGAAGCTCTGCCAAGAGGGCATTGAGCAAGTGCATAGAGTGCACAGAAGAATTTTGTTTCGGGTTCAGAGAGAAAACAAAATCACTGAGGATTCTAGAGAAATATGCGAGGTGGGCATTGAGTTGGTGCAAGGGTTCATATAAAGAACTCTTTCAAGTTCTGAGAGAAGAGAAGTGTCAAGGAGAGACACTCACAGAGTTACTGAATACTCTGTTAAGATCAGCAAGGAAGGCTTGAGCAGAAGGTCATCAGGAGACCACCAGATTTCCCTTTGAGGACACAGAAGGGCGAGTCCCCTAGAGGCTCGGGTAAATAAAGATCAGAAGAGATATCACAATTGTGTGCAAGGATCCTTCAATGAGTGCAGAGGTCGAGAAACCTTGTTAGGTTTTAGAGTGAACAAATCTCAGGAGGAACAACGCTCCAAGAACACAGACGGGAGCCAAGGTTACAGGCTTCGCAGCAGAGACAAAGGCCGAGGCATTTTGGAGAAATAAATATTCCAAGGGAAGGGAAGAAGGTCATGCTCAGGGTAGAGGACAGCTGCCATTATATCAGCTGGAGAGACAAGATCTGGACCGTCGAGTCTACCTCCAGATGCACACAGGAAAGCACACAAGGAAGAGAAATAAATTTGGGTTGTCAGATATAGTGTAAAGGACCGATAACCGTCGGATCCAGAGGAAGGGGATTAGAGTTTAACCTTTGAGAAATCGCACAGAAGAGGCACTGAAACGGATGGCAGGAACACTTTGTGGAGAAGTGCCGAAAATCCTGTGGACCGTCGGATCTCACAGATCTGTGAGAAGGTTAGCGTTGAGTGTCTTTTCGGCATTTTGGAAATTCGGAGTTCAACATTTCAGGAATTCCAATGACAAGGAGCTGGGGCACTTGCATTGAAAACCCCAAAGTCATGAAACACGACGTGCCTTTGGAGTAGGCAGTGGTCCCGGGGAAAGAAGCCATTTCGACATTTTGGCATTTCGGAGTTCGGAGCTTGGAGCGGCGAGTGATGTTTGGAATCACTGCATCGTGAACTTCTGATTCACGAAACTCTAAAAGGATCTGGACCAATTGATCCAACTCATCGAGAGTCATTGGATCTCATGTGTGAATTCCCATTTCGGGAATTCTGGGATTCGTACACTGGGGATTCAAAAGATAGAGGACATGGGGGAATGCTTGCGTTGCGGTCTCTCGAACTGCGAAAGCCAGTAGCTCTTTGTCGTTAAGCCTTTTCATCATTTCGGGACCCATATGGTCGAGAGACCTGGAGTCGGGAGACGTGGAGTCCTGACTTGCGAAATCGTGAAACCCTGAAGCATTCGGAGGAATAGCACGAGCCAGAGCCATAGAGTCGTTTTGGCATTTCGACATTTCAGGGTTCGGGAAGTAAAGGAGGCAGTGACTTTGGAATCGAGAGTTCTGAAAAGATCTAAGCCCATTTCGGCATTGGGCCATTTCGGGAATTTGGGGATTAGCGCGACAAGTGATTTTGGGATCGCTTCATTTTAAACTTCTCGTACCCGAAATCCTGGTACAGTCGCAATGTCGTGGTCACGTGGGGTGAAGACTCGCACCTAGTGCACATTGTGCAGGTGGGGTTTTCGTGAAGGACCTGTGGATCGAATTCATGGGGTTCCAGTGAGGGCCCTAAAGAACTAATTCAGTTCTGTCGATTTAATTCAGTTCTGTCGATTCGAAGAAGAATGATCCTATGCAGATCTCGGCCTGAGGGTCGGGGGTCTATGTCAAGTCTGCATTCTTAAATGAAATTATAGAAGAATAAGTTTATTTGCAATATCCACTAGAGTATGAGATAAAAGGATAGGAAGACAAGGTATAGAGGTTGAAGAAGGATCTTTATGGGCTCAAGCAATCTCTAAGAGATTAGTATAGAATAATAGAATCTTATTTGATCATCCATGGATTTAGTAGAATCCCCAATGATCCCTCTATATACAAACATAAATCCACACGAGGAAATTATAATTGTTTTCTTATATGTTGATGAAATGATTTTCACTAGAAACTTATTAGTAGACGAGTTTAAAACAATAATGAAACGATAATTTGAGATGAAAGATTTAGGCTTGATGAAGCACTTCCCTGGCATAGAGGTAAATAGGTCAAATTCTAGAATCTTTATAAGTAAAAAATAATATGCATCGGATGTGATGAAAAGATTTAGAATTATAAATTGTAAGGAAACACCCACACTAGTAGCAATAGGAATAAAAGTCAGTAAAGAAGATAAAGGTTCAAGTGTAGATCCTAAATTGTTCAAGAGATTAGATGGTAGTCTCATATACCTCACTACCATTAGACATAGATTATGTTTGCAGTTAACTTGATTTTTAGGTTTATGGAGACACCTAAAGAAATGCAATGGAAAGTTGGAAAAAGGATTTTGAGATACATTGTAGGAACAATAAGTTATGTTATTTTATACTCAATAACTAAAAAAAATTGTTTGCTTTGCTATACTAATAATGAATTTTTCAGGTATCTATATGACAGAAAGAGTAATTTAGGGTATGTATTTCATCTTGGTTCAAGTGAAATTTCATGGGAATACAAAAAGAATCCCATTGTAACCACTGACGATCTCATCAGTAGAAGATAAATATATAGCAACAACAACAACAAATTGTCAAACAGTTTGGTTATGAAGAGTATTGAATGAAATTCATCAAGGACAGGAAGGACTAAATCTAGTTTACCATGACAATTTCAGCCATATCCCTCTCGAATAATAATGTGTTTCACCAAAAAATAAATTTTATTGATACTAGATACCACTTCATTAGAGAGCTTGTAAACAATGGTGTAATTTATTTGGAATTTTGTAAATCAAAAGACCAAACGGTTGATATATTCACAAATCCATTGGCAAGAGATGTTTTTGAATTTCATAGACAAAATATAAGTGTTATAGATGGTAAATCATTCAATGGTTGTAATCAAGGGGGAGTGTTGAAATTAGTGTTACCAGAACCGAACCGGAACTGGTAAAATCGGTCGGTCCGACCGGTTCAGGGGGATTACCGGTTCAAACCGAACATTCAAACCGCTTTTGACCGGTTCCGTACAAAACCAGTTTTTCCAGTTTTTTCCCATTTTTTTTTTTCTTCGTATGGCTGGAAAAGTGAGGGGATTTGCAAATCTTTTTTAAAAAGTAAAAAAATAGAGACTCAACCAACAACTTTTGACAATGAATACCTTTCTTGGATGGATTTGGATCCCCAGACACATCAAGAGAATGTGTGCACTGATGTTGCAACAATATTTTTGCCTTTTGGAACAGGGGAATCAAGCCAAGCTCGAAATCCCCCTGTTGACTCTACTCATGTTGAGGATGTAGATGATGACTCTGAGTCTGAGTCTTAGTCTGAGCCTGAGTTTCAGTATGCAGATTCATACTATTAGATTGTGTAGTCTCTACTCTCTAGCCTCTAGCCTAGACTCTAGAGTTATTTTTGGACTTTATAGGTCATTTAGAGTCTTTTTGATGATGTTTTTTTATTCAGAATCCAGATATTCCTATGACTATTGAGTGCACTTGCCACTTACTATTAGTGCTAATTTTTTTTATATACAATGTTACTTGCTATATATATATGAGAAACTTTGCAAATTTTTGTATACTAGTTTGGATTCACATGGATGCACATGAATATGTATTTTTTTTTTCAAATTTTAAATATTTTATATATTTTTTGTGACCAGTTTTTTGATCCGATTTTTTTCCAGTTTCGGTTCGATTCTGATTTTTTGAGTCGACCGGTTCAATGACCGATCTGATTCTGGTAACCTTGGTTGAAATGTAATTAATTCCATAGAATTTAATGAAGTAGGTGAAATATGTTTTAGAAATCTGACTATGTAAATCCATTCCAAAGAATTCACATCTAGATATTTCTCAAAAGCTCTCTAGATATTTCATAAAGGATATCCATATCCTTCCTTTGTGTATTTATACTTTTTTTTGGTTCAATGGAGAAAGAAAGAAAGTTTGTGAGAGAAATCGCTCGGGAATTCACGTGTTTTATCCAATTGATATATAGTCATAGTCGTTCATACTCGCTTCTCCCTACCTTTCAAATAGGACATAAAAAGACGACAAACATTGAAAAAAAACATAATAAATCATAAAATTATCATAGTGAACTGGAAATTCATGGAGTCGGATAAACAAGAGTTATTGTGTTGTAAGTCACAATGATGTGCACTGAAAGATAGTAGACTCGAAAGGAGCAGTCACTAGCATGGATAACTTATTAATCTCAAAAGATTATAAGACAACTATCACGTTGTCCATGCACAAGTGACGCAGACAGTGATCCAAGTATGTTATCATCTTGCAATACGTATACCAATTTTAGTAAATGTGATTTTAGAAAAACAAATCAAGTTTTAAAAAAGACCAATTGAACCAGTTTAATGTAGGGATTTTTCCTCTATCTGTGTTTAATTGTTCCTTGTTTAAGTGTTTGTTTGTTTTTTTTTTTTGTCTTTAAACGATTGTTTATGTCAATTTTAGATCCTTTAGTACTCTCTTGTTTGTGTTTGGTTATTGAAGCAGGTTTATCTTGCTTAAAAATAAATAAAACTCCTACCACTGATTTTTTTGGGTAGAGTTATAAGATAAGGAAGAAGAATAAATCCAGTTGTGGTTGGGTAGAGGCTATGGAGATTGAAGGTGTAGACAAGTCAAAAGAGAAAGATCCATTGGAGGAACTGAAGGAAGATTTAAAATATCCAAGTTGATATTATAACACAATGATAACAATGATGTTGGGTAGAGGCATAGTTTCAAGAAGAGTATGTGTTGAAATAATGTAATTGTAAAGTGTATTCTGATTATTATTTGATATATTATTCATTGGATCAATCCCCATTTCGTGTTGATCATGTCGGCTATTGTAAAGGACCAAATCCCCTTTTGAGGATTGGTCAAAATGTAATGGTAATATTCAGAATAAGAAGTCGTCCCTAGAATATATTAAAGGTGGTTATAACCACCAAGATTAAGAAGTCATCCCTGCTAGTGAAGAGACACTTCCACACATGCCAGACTTGTATAAATAAGGAGGCTAGTGCCTCACTTAGACACACACTCACTTGTTCATTTGAGAGACAATTTTTGAAGCTGCAATTGGAGAAGAGAGAGAGAGAGAAGTGCATCTTTGGGAGAGGAGTTTATGTACTTGTTTGAGTTATCTCCTGGCATTGTATTGGCTATCTATAATAAGGAAGTTTTGTTGGGTTTTCTACCCCATGAGGGTTTCCTAGGATAAATGATGTGTCTCTTGTGATTGTGTATTTCTCAGTGATCCTATCTTATGCTATTGTTATCTATTGAAATGCAAAGAACTCTAATAAAAGCTTAAACGTCAACATGGTATCAAAGCTAAGATGAAGAGAGCATCTTTCAAAAGAGAAAGTGAAAAACGTTACTGTTGTCATACGTGAAAAATAGGGATTTTTGTTGGTGAAGTATTTCAACCCTCAAACCATTTAGAAAATTGTGCCCTTCCTCAAGGATCACTTTGGCATCCTCAGCGCAAATTTTTAGTGGCTAGATATCCTAGAAAGTGAAACCCTAGCTTTCACAAAGTACTAGAAAACCAGAAAACCAGAGTACCAGAAGTACCAAAAAACCAAAAGCACCAATCCAGAAATCCGCAGATCAAGTTTGAAGGGGTAAAAGTTGGATTTTCATAAATCTGACTGCACCATCTTACTTGCCTCATCTCAGCGCATCTATCCCCTGGATTAGAATTTCAAAATTTAAAGTTTAAAAAAATATGGATTCCTCATGTAAAACCCTATGTTGTTGTTGCGGTCTCAGAACCAGTTGCAATATCAATTTCAATTGCAGTACCAGTTGCAGTTACCCTTGAAAGTTTCAAAAGTTGGTAATGATTATTGTTGCTGCCAGAGGGTGCCACTACCTGCAAATTCTATCAGAGGTATGTACTCACATATGTTTAAATGGTTAAACTTTAAAGAGTATTTGTAGGAGAAGAGATCTCTTTCCATAGATCCAAAAGGATCTCAAGATCCAACACATTCAAAAGAAAAATGCAACTTAGGTTTGATTATTATGATATGCATCTATTTGTTATGACATTATTTTGATCAGTGTTGCATGTTGGAGCTATGATCAAATTATTAGATGGATTAAAGTAGAGATCATAGAGTTTATTCTCTAACCTAACCTTCTATCAAGAGAGCATATTGTCCTAGTACAAAAGACAGGTTGAAGAAACCACTTGTCATCTTGAGTAAAGGAGACTTGGAAGGAAAGTAGCAACACACTCATTCTCAAAGAAAAGACTCTGGGTTCTAGGAGAAATCTCTTGTGTTAGTTCCATGTTTCCATGGAGGAATGGTTTATCACAACACTATGAGAGTTTTGACCTCATTTCATATTATATTCCTTACCTCTAATCTTTGCTTCAGACAAGTTACAAGTGATAGCTCTAAAGGATCTACTGTGATGATTGTTCTTGATATTACTTTATATTATCAAAAGGATATTACTCTTGCTTGTTGTTTTGTTGACCTTGTTCTAGGTCACAGGTAACAACCCTGAGGAAGCGATAGTGAAGGTTGCAGAAGGTAATGTACTAAAGGAGAAACCTTGAAAGAATAAATCATCATTGAAAAAGAAGAAGGTGGCTTGTATAAGATAAAGGGTCACTCGGAATATGCCATGCCCCACGCCATTGAGAATCCATGTGAACTTTGGCATAGAATATTAGCTCACATCATCTACAAGGAGCTATCATACATATGCAAAGTTGTCACAGGTCTACCAGAAATCAAGGTTGACCACGAAGGTGTGTGCAATGGATGTGCACAAGGGAAGAACATCAAGAACCCTCTTCCGAAAAGAGACATCAAAGAAGAAGGAGTCTTAGAACTCATTCATTTAGATGTGTGTGGCCTGGTTCCATTGTCCTCCATTAGTGGGTATGTATACTATGTATCATTTATTGATGATTATTCTCGTAAGACCTAGCTGTATTTCTTGAAATCTAAAGATGAAGTGTTCAACAAATTCAAAGAATTCAAAGACTTGATAGAGAATCTTTCTAAAAGAAATATCAAGATACTCATGTCAGATAATGGTGGAGAATACACCACAAAAGAGTTTGTAAACTTCTACAAATATGTTGGGATCAAGAGGGAACTCACTACTCCCTATAATCCTCAACAAAACGGTGTAGCTGAAAGGAATAACAAAATGATAATGGAAGCCGCAAAGACCATGATCCACGATCAAGATCTTCCTATGTGTTTATGGGAAGAAGCAGTAATGACAACCATATATGTGCAAAACTGATTGTCCCATAGTGCACTTGGGTTCAAGACCCTAGAAGAGATGTTCACCGGAAATAAGCCAGAGGTAAGACATCTCAAAATATTTGGTTGCCCAGTATTTATACATATACCGAAAGAGAGAAATAAGTTGGAACCCTCAAGAAAGAGGGGAATATTTGTGGGATATTGTGAGGTCTCCAAGGCCTTCAGGATTTATATACCAGGTCACCGTCACATTGAGATTAGCAGGGATGTGACCTTCGATGAAGATGCAGTGCTCAAGAAATTGAGAAGATGACAGCTTGAAGAAGTATATGAAGAGGAACCCATAATCCCCAGAATTGCAGATTCAGTGAGGGAGGTTCCTAGAGCTATTAAACTAGTGAGGGAAGTCATAACTTCCCCTGGTGAGGAAATTCTAGAAGATAATAGCGTAGTAGAGTTTCAAGAACCTCCTCAAATGACGATCTCCCATAAGAGAAAGCCAGTTTGGGCCAAAGAGATTATTCAAGATGGAGAGAAGTATGGTGTCCCGAAGGAATGACGAAACAGGTGAAGAGACCTAAGTCATTCTCCAGTTATATGGATTTGATGTGTGATCTCCTAGAGAAAGATCCTACTTGCTTTGAAGAAGCCATTCAGAAGAAATAAAGGGCAGATGCCATGACAGAAGAATACCAATCCATAATAAAGAACAATGTATGGAAAATAGTTCCCAAACCGAATAGCAAGGATGTGGTATCATCCAAATGGCTCTTCAAAATAAAACATATTGTTGATGGAAGTATTGAGAAGTATAAAGCAAGATTTGTAGCTCATGTCTTTTCTCAAAAACAAGGCATTGACTATGAAGAGACATTCTCTCCTGTAGCTAGATACACTTCGATCAGAACCATCATAGCCCTTACAGCTAAGATGAAGTGGAATTTACATCAGATGGACGTAAAGACAACTTTCCTAAATGGTGTCATCAAAGAAGAAGTGTATATAGAGAAAACTCAAGGATTTGAAGTTGAAGACAGGAAGTCTCATGTCTTCAAGTTGAAGAAGGATCTATACGGATTGAAGCAAGATCCTAGAGCTTGGTATGGCTAGATAGACAGTTTCCTGACGAGCTTGGGCTTTACCAAGAGTAAAGCAAATTCTAACCTCTACTTCAAGGTCATGAACGATGAGCCAGTGATATTATTGTTATATGTAGATGACTTATTCTTAAATAGAGAAGAAAATATCATCATCGAATGTATGAAGAGGATTGATTCATAATTTGAGATGAAATACCTTGTCCTAATGCATTATTTCTTAGGTCTTGAGGTATGGCAGAGTCTATAGAGGATCTTCCTTAACCAAGGAAAGTATGCAGTCGAAATCCTGAAGAGATTCAACATGTTAGAGTGAAAGTCCATAAATACAACCATGGAAACGAAGATAAATTTATTGGTCGACACTTCGTCAGAGTTGAATGATGCCACATTGTATAGATAGATTATTGGATTACTGATGTACCTAACAAACACCAGACCAGATATTTGTTTTGCTGTGAACACTTTGATTCAGTTTCTGGTAGAACCTAGACATGTTCACCTAGTGGCTACAAAACATGTGATGAGGTACCTTAAGGGTACATTAAATTGTGGTCTCAGTTATGATGGAGATCATGATTTCACATTGAGTCGGTACACTATGTCAGTCAGTGTTCCGAGACGATATTGATGATGTTGTCCTCCTGATGTTGTTGATGATGCAGTCCTCTCTCACGCTTGATGTTGTTGAAGAATATCCTTCTTGTTAAGGGGGAGTGTTGAAATAATGTAACTGCAAAGTGTATTCTAATTATTATTTGATATATTATTCACTGGATCAATCCCCATTATAGATTGGTCATTTCGGATATTGTAAAGGACCAAATCTCCTTTTGCGGATTGGTCAAAATGTAATTGTAATAGGAAGAATAAGAATTCAGCCCCAGAATATATTAAAGAGGAACCAGAATATATTAAAGGTAGTTATAACCACCCAGATTGAGAAGTCGGCCATGACAGTGAAGAGACACTTCCACACATGCCAGACTTGTATAAATAATGAAGCTAGCGTCTCACTTAGACACACACTCACTTGTTCATTTAAGAGACAATTTTCGAAGCTGCAGTTAGAGAAGAGAGAGAGAGAGAGAGGCGCATATTTGGGAGAGGAATTTATGTACTTGTTTGCGTTATCTCTTGGCATTGTATTGGCTATCTATAATAAGGAAGTTTTGTTGGGTTTTTTGCCCCATGAGGGTTTCCCAGGATAAATGATGTGTCTCTTGTGATTGTGTATTTCTCAGTGATCCTATATTATGCTATTGTTATCTATTGAAATGCAAAGAAATCTAATAATAGCTTAAACATTAATAGTATGTTCAAGTAAAGAGCGCATAGATGTGTCACAAAAGAAAATTCAAGATTGGAAGTGTGCGTAGGAAAATATCTTGTGTGGAGGAGGCCTTAGAGAAATCTTGTGTGGATTTGACAAAAATTATGGTTAGGTTGGAAGTAGTGGAGGTAGCCAAAGGGTTGGATAAGAGAATAAATCTATGAAGATGGTCAAGAAGATATTTTGTTGGGAGAAAATTTTGAATATTTTGATGGATTAAAGGAGATCTCTCAATGAAGTTGAGTCTCTAGAAATAATGGAGAAAACGTTGTCAAGAATAGATACTTTAGAGCATGTAGAGAAAACCAATGTTTAGGTTGACATGTAGGATAGTAAAGATGAAGGTATATTGGTTGAGGAGGATTATGAGAATGAAGAAGAAAATGAAAATATTGATGAAAGCATAAATTTTCAACCAATGGAAAGTGAGTCCTTGGAGAATGTTCGATGGGGAACATTGTTTGATGATTTGGTTGATAATGAAGAAGAATTTTCATGCAGGGATGTTGATGAAGAGGATAATGTTGGGTTGGTATAAATTAAGCTGGATGGATACATGTATGTGTTGAGGGTGATTTCTACCAAGTGTGGAAGGAGTAATAGGTCTTTGAATGCCTACCAATGATGGAATAAAATGCTATGATAGATATAATTAATTATTAACCAGAGTATGGAGAGTCTTTGGAAGACATGTCTTTGAGAGAAATTAGTTATGTTCATTACTTTTAGGTTTGGCATTATATCTAGGTACATATGAATGAAGAAACATGTTTGTTAATTCTACAAGTGAAGAAGAAGGAAACAATGCTACTCTACATAAATAAATAAATTTTGAAGTTGTTGAAGTATAGTATAGAAATGGAATTTATATTATAAACAAAGAGGTGATTGAAATAGTGGAAAATTTTAAATTTTAAGCAAAATATAATAAGGAAAGGTTTTGGGAAGAAGAAGTGTTGCACGAAAACCAAGAGATGAAGTTAATTGAAGAGAAGATGAAAGGACAAATAATGAATGAAGACTCATACATACATGAGGAGCATTAACATGAGCATAAGAAAAAGGTCCTTCGTTATAATGGATGTGATGAATATGAGGATGATACCATTGTATAAATAATAGGAACAATGGAGGAAGAGTCAGCCCTTGTTAGTTATTGTTGGAGTTATTAAAGATGCAAACAAATAAATAGAAAGGGACCTTGTAGAGATTCATGTTTCACCTAATAACTTGATTATTTATGAATGTGGAAGTGTAGAAAGAAACTTTATAGTAGGAGAAATGGAGGAAGATTCAACCCCGGTTAGTTATTTGTTGGAATTATTAAGGATGCAAACAAATAAATAGAAAAGGATCTTGTAGAGATTCATGTTTCACCTAATAACTTTTATTTATGAATGAAGTGTAGAAAGAAACATGGAGGATGTAAAATATGGAAAGGAGATGAAGAGAACATGGAGGAGGTGCTAATGCTTCTTAGCATAATATTAAGAAAAGTAAAATGAAGAAAGGATGAATATGATAGGGAAAATCAAATAAATTTTGCAAAAATAAATAAATAAAGTTGTTTTTGTTAAATAAATAATCAAAACATGAGATTTTTTTAATTATCTACCAAAAGTGTATGATAATGAATATGAAGATAATTTAGAGATGATTGCAGCAGAAAGTCTATAAGTGTACATAGAAAAATTGTATTTAGTATGCAAACAAATGTAGTAGTGCATGTGGTGGATCGCAACTTTGAAGAGCACAAATAAATATATGACAAGAAAAATTGTATTTAGTATGCAAACAAATGTAGTAGTGCATGTGGTGGATCGCAGCTTTGAAGAACACAAATAAATATATGACAAAATAAATATATGGCAAAGCTGCAATAATAAAAGTGGAAACACATTAAACAACTTTTTTACAAATGTTTTAATAGAAGAATAAATTAAGGGATTTGAATAATAAAAGGAAACTACTGGTTCAATAGTTATAGAGAAGAATAAAGAGGCAACTCTACAAGTTGAAAAATCATAAGAATGTAGTAGTCTCAGTGAGAAAGTACATGAGAATATCCAAGAGAGAGGATTGGATGTGGAATATGATGAGAGAGAAAATTTCAAGGAGGAATTTCTTCAAATCAACAAAGATATGAAGCAATTTGAAAAGCTGAGGAGAGGAGTCAACAACAACTAGCTTATTGAAGATGTAAGCTCCGCATGTGTAAGACAAGATAAGAGGAAGATGAAACCCAAAGCTCCAATATTTTATTTAATAATAAAAATGTGTTGATGTGTGAAGAAAGCAAGTAGAAATAATATAGTGATTCAAGAGTCACAAGTGGAGAAAAACTTGAAAAATGGTATTTTTAGCCATTGTTTTTTTGAAAAAAACATATGTTTTCAATTGCTTGTGAGAAACAAGAAGATTATAATGGGATTATAAGAAGAAATTGTATTTATTGAAGAATCAGTTTTAAACACAAGGAATGATGAGGAACCTACCAAAGAAAGCAATGCATTGAATGAAGAAAAAGAAAAAGAAATTATTATAGTTAAACAATCATAAAGAAGGAAGAATTGTTGGAGTTAAAATCCACAAATGAAATAGAGGTAAAGATGGAAAGATTGTATATAAAACCTAAAATTTTAAATAATTTGATCACTAGTCAATTTCAAATGTAGAATGTAAAGTTTTAAAGAAATATGTAGGTTTAAAGAAAAAAGAAGACAGATTCTGCAAAGAAAGTTGTAAGAAACAAAAGTGTAATGATCTGTAAATTTCCATGGACATTCCATTGGAATATTTCATCAAAAAAAGTCTTGTATTATTCTGAAATGTTTTATTATGCAAGTTTATTTCCTTAGATATCATATTTATTATCACTAGCTTATTGTTCAAATTTATGAGAATAACTTAAATTTACGAAAATGAAAGAACAAGTAAATAAACAAGACATCTACACAAGTGAACACAAAAGGTATCATGGTAAACCTAAAATGGAGAAAAATGAGATAGAAGGTGAGGTTTATGCTCTATTTTTTATTTTTTTTGAATATAAAAATGCAAAAATGCAAAGAAAAGGTCACTCACTATGGAGTTTCCTTTGACAATATAGCTTGAATGGCTACTACATAATATCTTCCTCCTTTTTTATGCTATCAAATCCCACTGTTAGGTGCTCTGATAAACTATGGAACAAGTACAATGATGGAAGAATGGAACCCTCTCTCCTTCGAGTGGCCTAGTATTCAACATATCTTGATCATCATCTAGGGTTAAGGTTTTTCCATGCCTCAACCCTCAATTAGTGTTATGGTTTTATACCTTATAGAATATTATTGAAAATCCACATGTGATTAATGGGGAATGATGTGGAATCAACTTAGTACCATGGTGGTCAAGCAGTTATGCCAACTTGTGGGAGGCATAACTTAGGAATGCAAACTCTAATTGAGGTAATTTTCACATTGTTGTAAAGGTTTCAATGTGTATAACAATGGAAAGGGGTTTTGGGCTATGATTGCAAACTTTTGGCCCAAAAAATTGCTATTTGATGCCTCAAAATGGATTTGGAAGGCTTCATACCCCAAGTTCTCAAACTAGTTCTTGGTACTAAAATGGGCCTTGCAAGCCAATCACTCCATTTTTTCCACCCAAAAAGTACCAAGATAGACGAAAAATTATATAATGATCCATTATGGGTCATACTTACCCATTTAAGGAGGATTTGTATCCCCAAAATATTTTACTAAATGAGGTGTGGAATTTTTTCCCCTACCTTTTCCTTGGAGTACCATTTTTCCTTGCTTGGAAGTTGTTCTTTCAACCCAACCTACCAAAGGTCATGCTACCTCTGTCTGGTAGTCCTGAACTTCTTCTGCAAAATTATATCTTCTACAAACTCTGTCTGAGCCTCTAGTTCTAATTCTTATATGCTAGATAATACTTACTCCTCAATTTCCCGGTCCAACATGGAATTCTCATACAGTTTTAGATTTTCCACATTCATTACCAATTAAATGCACATATATGGGGGTAGACTAATTCTACAAGAATTATCAGCCACCTCCTCTGATACATAAAAAATACCATACCATATATCCTTCATATTCTTCCCATGACCTTGTATCCTTTTTTTGTTTAGATACAACCAAAATATTCCTCCCACATTGAATGTTATCTAAATTATGTGATGATCATGTTGAGCCTTATACCTAACCTGTGACTTCTTCAATGTCTCATATCCTTGCAAATGGATCTGCATAATATTTTCAAAATATTTTTCCACTTTTAATGCATCTACCTCTATGTCTTCCCTCACTCCTCCCTGATGTCCATATACAACATCAAAGAGAGAAGGCAGAAAGTACCCAAAAACAAGTTTTGAAAGGGGAATTAATGGTAGAAGTATGGACTATTATGTTATAAGAGTGTTGAATGTATCTCATATTCTCATCACATGTCTTTGTATTCTTTTGATTGTAACCCCTCAAAAGATGAACCAAAGTCTTGTTGAATACTTTTGTCCATCTGTCTGTTTGTGGATGGAAGGTTGTCGATCTCTTCAATTTGGTGTTCATATTCTCCTAAAGTGTAGTCCAAAAGGAATAGATAAATATGGTATCCATATCTAATATGATGCTCCTTGGTATCCCAAAGTGGATCTAGACATGTTCAAAGAACATGTTTGTTAATTATTTTCCATTTATGTTCTTCTTACAAGGCATAAGAAAGCACATCTTTTTTAATCTATCAACTACCACAAATATATAGTCATTTCCCTTCTTAGTTGTTGGAAAACCACCCACCAAATCCAAGGAAATGATTTCCCAGGGTAGAGTTGGTACATGTAAGGGATTCTATAAACCTTGCTTTCTCTTACTCGACTTGTTGGTACAACAAAGTATGCATCCTCTAATATATCAAGCTACATATTATTTCATTTTGGGCCAATGCACATACCTTTTTAAGTTGGAAACTATCTTCCTAACACCAAAATGTCATATAACCTTGGAGGTGTGAGTCTCTCTGATAAGTTGCAATCTTTCACCTTTAGGAACACAAAGCTTATATAGCTCATAGAGAAACTCATTCTAGAGATGATAGTTATCCTTATTGTCACTTTATTCTAGACATGTTTGGATCTGTAGTTGTTGAAAGACTTCTTTAAAGTCCTCATATTCTATGTATGTGTATTTGTATGCATCATGGGTAAAAGGTTCCATGTGCATGAGAATTCCCAAAGATGTAATATTAGATGTGGGTGTATTTGGAAAGCATGCATGCCAACTTATTAGTTCTTCCCTTTTTTTATATTTGGTGGCTAGATGAAACTGTTGCAAAGACCCATCCACTCGTAGTGTATGGTTTCCTGAAAATTATTCCAGGCCTAGAGATACTGTAATGGTTGGCGATTAGTGTAGATAATGGTTTCCTTTCCCATAAGATAATGATTCCACTTATTGATAACTTGCACTAGGGAATAGAGTTAATTATCATATGTAGGGTAGTTTAGGAATCCCCCATGAAATATTTCAGAGTGACAACATATTGGCTTACCTCCCTACATCAAGACTACCCCCGTAACATATTTATTTTCATCTATCTCCACTTCAGAATGATTCTGCAATTTAGGAAATGAAATAAATGGTTCTTGATTGATATTATGTTTTATCTCATCTAAAGCTCTATGTTGATTCGTTTCCCACTCAAAATTCTTACCATTGGATATTAATTTATGACATGGAGTGTTGAAGCTATTGATAAAATTGATGGAAAGAACTTCTATAGGTATCGACTATAGAAATTAGTACAAGCTCTAAAAAATATCATAACTTAAATGACATTAGTACAAACTATCCACCTAAGGATGACCTCCATATTCATGGGATTTATCTTTATTTCCCCTCCACCAATCATGTACCCCAGATACACCAATGGATACTAGGAAAATTCATTGTTCTTAAGGTTAGATAGTAGCTAATTCTTTTTAGAGACTATAACACCTACATGATATGTGATATGTGATCCTCCTAGGTAAATATATAAACCAATATGTCATCCAAGAACACTATTACAAATGAATCTAAATAGGGATGCAATAAAACATTCATCAATTTCTTAAATGTAATTGGAGCATTACATAAATCAAAAGGCATGATCGACCATTCATACAAAACTTACATTGCCTTGAAGGTGGTATTATGGGTGTCTTATTCTTTAACGCGTACTTGGCGGTATCTGAATTTGACATCCAAATTGATGAAGTACTTGGCATGTTGTAGCTAATATAACAAATCATTGATCATGGGCAGAGGGTACTAATTCTTAAGTGAAATATTGTTCAAATCTCTATAGTCGATACACATTCACCAAGTCCCATCCTTCTTGGGTAATATGATGATCAATGACCCACAAGGTGAGGTTATTTCTCAAATTACTCCCTGATATAGCACCTATTACAAATATTTATTCACTTCTTCTTCCTCCAAAATATATTTTCTATACAATGCAATAATTGGTAATGGAGATTCAGGAAACAACTATATCTTCTACTCCACTTACCTCTTTGGTGGTAACTATTTAGGCTCCTAAAACACTCATTTTTATTCCTACAACAAATCATCTAACTGTTTTTTCTTCTCTTTGGTACATCCCTCCAAAGATTCCTTTACTCTTATCAATTCATCCCTTGGCTGACTCTTTCTCAAGAAAAGAAATACAAGTTTTATACTAGAACTAATAGACTTTTTGAATTGGTTCACACTTACCATAGAGATCTCCAATTTACCTTTATGCACATTGATGGTGAAATACTTCCCACTCAATAAGTATTGGTTCAATCTCATGAAGATCGTATCCCTCATATACATGTAGGGGCTTCCAAATGATACACCATGCACATCAAACAATACTACATCTAACTCCACTTCATTAATAAAATATGCACTTATAAAAAACTTGATCTTACAATATTTAGTGACTTTGATCTCAACATCCTTATTCACCCATCCCAATGGTATGGGCTCATATAGTCATGAACTTACAACCCAACCTTACTGACTAGATTGTCTTGCATGAGGATGACCTGTGAACCATATTTGAATAGAGCATCCACTTTAATATTCAACAAAGTTACCAACTTAATGATAATTGTGACCACAAAATGAGAATTTTTGCCCAAAAAACCCTTATGTTTGCATAAAAAAAATGAAAATCAACCTTGAAATCAAAAAATGGTGTTATCAATAGCACCATTTTTTCAAACGGGGTCAAAATTACAACATTTTTCAAACCTCATGAATTTGCTTTTGATAGGTTTAAAAAATGTTGTAATTTTATTAATTTCAATTGTTTTTTCTTAGTTTTTTAAGTTTTTAATTTATCAAAAGAAATTTAAATTATATATTTTTTCTAAATATTCAAAAATAGTGTTATTTATGTACAATTATTTTCTATGTATTGAAGTAAAGGTAAAAAATGTGTTAAAAATGATGTTTTTTACTACATTTTTAAAGTATGGAACATTAAATTATTTAAGGAGACACAATTACATGAAAAATGGTAATTTCAAAAAAGTAAATGGAAAAAAAATATTTGTTTGATTGAAAGAAGCATGAAAAAATAACTAAAAACATCCTCGAATAAAAATAAATAGAAAATTTTGAAAATACATGAGAAACAACCATTTAAAAAAATAATGTGGAAACATTGTGGATAGAAAAATTTAAAATATCGAAAAACCATCTAAAAAGGGAGGGGATCTAAAAAAGGAGGGGGGGTGCTACCAGTAGCACCATTTTTAAAAACGAGGTAAAATACTTGACCCCCCCCCCCAAAAAAAAGAGAACTCTAAGAGAACTCTGTAGAATTCTCGTTAAGTTGGTAACTATGTTATTTTTTACCTGAATCATAATGTGAAAGAGTTTAATCATATCCTTCTCTTCCTTGTGGATTAGATTCACATGCCTTTGCATTAAGGTGAAAAGGATCTTCTCATCCATATCTGAGCTTCTCTCTACCAAGTTTCTTGAATTTGTAGCTAGAAAGTTCTTCTTCTTTGGATCCTTCTTACAATTATTTGGATTCAAATTTAGATATATATTTCAACATCATACCTTTAGTGTGACCATTGATATTACAATGGTATTAATGGTTGTTTTTACCCTTGCACCGATGTGAAATAGTTGTCATTTTTTTTTCCTTTTGAATTCTTCTTCCCCTCCTTGGAAGTATCTTTGTGGTAATTTTTTTTAGGATCACTTGGTTTTCCTTTGTTATTTCCTATGTTATCTAATTAGTATGCTTGGACACATGCTTCATCAATGGTCCTCAGTTTGAGGAGCATCACTTTATTTCACAAATAACTATGTAGACCCCCTAGATATTTGAGGAGTACATTTGGGTTCTTGAGAGAGATACCCAACATGATCTTGATATTCATGAACTCAGTGGTGTACTCTTAGTACACACTTTTCCCTTGTCTCTACATGAAGTAATGCCAATAGATCCATTTCTCCTCTACATACCCAATAAGGTAGAATTGGGACTTGATGAAGGTTTTGAACACCTCCCTCTTAGTTATAGTGGATCACCCTCCAGCGTAAGTGTCTCCATGTGGATTTCTCACTAGGTTAGTGCATGGCCCTCGAGTTTCAATTAGCCAAATGAAATTTCTTTCTCTTCATTTATATTATGGACATTGAAATGCACTTCTAACTATTGCAATCAATTATTCAACTTAACATCATCAATCTCACCTTGGTAGGCTTGACGTCCACTTTTTCTTTCATTATAAATAGAGGTTGTGAAATATCACTGGCTCTGTAACTTGGTTTCTCTTTCCTGGTCTCTTTTTTTTTTACACCTTTTATGGGTCTTCACTATCTCTCAGTTTCTCATTTGATCCAACTTCTAAGTTAGAGCCACCCAAATCCTCGAAATTTTTCAAATTATTCACTAGAGCTACCATAAGGAGGGCCATGTTGTGATAGATGTCAACAACTTTCTCTTTTAACCTCATAAATCTCTCTTCTACTACATCCTATAATCTTCTTGAAAGTTCACAAATGTCTAGCCCCACGTGTGAGTAATGGGGGCTCACATGATATCCACTCATAAATGTGATTTTCACATCGTTGGAAAGGTATAAATGTGTAGAACAACATTAAGGGAATAGTGTTATGATCATAATTATTTGACCTAAAAAAGTATCATTTTATGCCTCAAAATGGCTCTGGAAGATTATGGACCCCAAGCCAATTCATCTAATTTTCTACCGAGAAAGTACCAAGATAAATGACAAATTATATAATGATCAATTATGGATCATGTATGGAGAGTGATCCAAAGAAAGAAGAATATGTATGAAAAATAGAGCATGAAGGTGTTGATGGAAACAAGAGTTCATTGCATGGTACACAAAAAATGTATATTGGTTGATAGATAGATTGTGTAATGCTCTGGGATGGTATGGAAAGTAAGTAGAGATGATGCACTAGGTGGTGGAAGATTGCTATGCAAAAGACTTTGAAAAGAGCTATAAAAGGTTACAAGACAATGAAGGATAAGAGTAAGGAATTAATGATGCTATGTTGGTTAATTGGGTGATTGACTTTGAAAAGAGCTATAAAAGGTCACAAGACAATGAAGGATAAGAGTAAAGCATTAATGATACTATGTTGGTTGATTGGATGAATAGTCACGAGGAGATTGACTCGATAATATCCATGCAAATTGACATGAAAGCCATGAATTCCTAGGAGATAATGAGAACAAAGAGAGGATAATGGTAGAAATGATAAAGAGCATAGAGGATAATGGAGGTAGTGGTAGAAATGATAAAGAGCATAGTTTGTGTAGTTGGTAAAATCCGAAACATATTTTTTTCTTGGGAATATATGGACTTGATATTTAAGTTGATGATAGCTAAAGACATGGGACAAATAGCTACAGAGTAACCTCAGAAATGTTTTGAAGCAATAGCATGAGTGAAAATGAAGAAAAGGAACTAGACTTGGATTTTAGGGTTTGGTGTTAAAGGAAGGAATATGAAAGAAAGGCACAAATTTGCTAACGAACCTTTCAACATAACATGTATATTAATGGAGTGACTGTCGACTTTGATTGCAAGTTATGACATCAACACGAAGTTATTCTTTTCTTGTTACTCGGAGAGTGTGATGCACGAGTAGATGATCCTCTCTGCCATTCCTTTCCCAGTCATTGAAAGCACCACTGTTGAAGTTGCATCGAGTAGCTAATAGTGGGCAGTCGTCAAATAAGTGAAGAATTCATCCAATGAACAATAATCCTCCGTGAGGGATTTACACATGTGATAGGGAAAATTAATCCCAGCTGTGAGTCTATTTTCTGTTAACACCTTGATTTTCAAGGTTGCTATTTTCTGTTAACACTTTGATTCTCAACATGGAAATTTGTTTTGTCATAGTCTAAATTTTTATTTTTAGTATTTATTATTACAATTTAATTTTAGATGAAATTTTAATTTTTTATTATTTAAATTGTATTTTTAAATATATCAATAAATTTAGTATTCTGAAAAACCATCAAATTTTACAAACTCAATCAATCAAATCTACAATTCTAATAATTTTTTATCAAATTTTGAACAAAATTATCTAAAAATATACCAAAAAAATGACCAATAACAATTGTTTTTTCCAACTATTCCATAGCAGAAAAGCTGATATGCCATGCCACTGATAGGATCATCCCACATAACATGGATACCAATATTTTGGAGCTCACATCTTTTAATTCCACCACGATATAACCTCAGCGGCTTGAACCTCTTCCTAGATCCTATGGTTCACGTTATATCAGAGTCATCAGTTCAGCGGCTTGAACCTCTTCCTAGATCCTATGGTTCAGAGTCATCAGTTCAGCATGGGAAGGGATGGAATTTGACCGATAAATTGTTGGTCACGTACCAATTTATCTGTCAAATAGGGTTAAAAATCTTCAGTAAGCATCAATTTCCCTACTTAAAACGGACAAAACGGAAATCAAAGTAGTGGAACCCGTCAAATTTAACAGGAAATTCCAACCCTGAGCATGGATATCAAGGTTAATAATTCACATGAGAACTTGAGGCAGTTTTAAAATTAATTTACATATCATTAATGTTAACAGGAAATTCCAACCCTGAGCATGGATATCAAGGTTAATAATTCACATGAGGACTTGAGGCAGTTTTAAAATTAATTTACATATCATTAATGAGGAAATTGAGAAAAAAAATAGAGAATAAAAGAAAGATAGATGAGAGAAAATAAAATAGAGAAGAATATGGAAATATAGAAGAGGAAAGGAAATGAAATGAAAGATGAATGTTGATGCAAAGAAAACCAGGCTACTCCACATAAAATTTAAAATATATAGGTAAATTTTATTATGGTTTTTCGTGAATTTCCAGTGTATGTAAGCTTAGCTGAGACCAACTGCCATAGATTAGTAAACGAAGAAGGAGTTCTAAGAACACAATTATATTTTCAGTTCTAAATTCGCATTGAGACATTCAAGATTGTAAAATTTTGAAATTCAATGTAACAATTATATTTTCAGTTCTAAATTCGCATTGAGACATTCAAGATTGTAAAATTTTGAAATTCAATGAATTTACATTGAAAGCCCATTTAGACACTGTAAATGTAATTTTAGTAAAAAAATTCTAAATAGTTTAGGTAGTTCAATGCCAGAGTTTCCCCTCTATTCGTGTTTGATTTCTATATGTTTATGTGAATTTTAGAGCTTGCAGTGCTTCCAAGGGACTACTCAACAATGGTGAATGATGGGTTACATGGTGCAGGTGTTTGCAGATAGGATTTTTTTTGTGTTCATATGCCTATGTCATGAAGCTATGGTTGGAGAAGATTTGAAAAAAGGTTTTGTAGTTATGGTGTAATTTTAATTTAAAAGTTTTGTTTCAATAAAGCTAAAAGTTTTGTTTAGTAATGCTCTGAACATATTTGATGTTTAAGAGAGAATTATTTCTGGTGAAATTTTTTTGACAATAATAATAATAATTTGATTTTATGATTTTAAGGTTACTCTCAAGATTAAATCAAATTGGTATATACCACTCTTTTATTTGTGTATTTAATTGTTAAAGTCCCAAAAAAAAAACTATACATACCCTACTTATTCTTAAATTATTTATTTAATGTTATACAATTAATACCATTATTTTATCACATGATTTATATCCATTTTCTATAATAAAAATGTATTATTTATTTTTTATTATTTTATATATTTATAGAATACTTGTTATGTTTGAATGAGTCAATAATTATATTAAACATTCATATATTTTCAACATCCTATTATGATAGATGTATGAAAAAAATTATGAAAAATCCCTTGCATAGGATTCAAATAGGTTACATGTCCAAAAAGAATTATATAATATTTTAGTTTTTTTTAAATAATTAAAATTAAAAGTATAATATTTTAGTTTTTTTAATAATTAAAATTAAGTTTTTAATTTATAAGAAGGAAAAAACTCTACCGTGTTTTTAGATTTATTAAACCAGATGTATTTTAAGAACATTCAACTAATTAAAAATTAATTGATCATATTTTGATATAATGTTTTTAAGTAATTGATCTATAAATTATCTTTCATGAAATTTTCACCGGAGACAAAGTCGCCACCATGGAAAAACAACTCTTCTCCACTTGAGTTTTTTCAACTGTGCTTTCTATTGTCGCAGAATTATAACAGAACCATGAAACTGAAATGACAAAAAAAAAAGTATCTTTATGGAGCTATGTGCATAAAGATGTTTGAATCTTGGCCTATTCCTTCTCATAAACCACTAGAATATTGAGCAACATGAGTCGATATAAACGAGAAAAACTAAGAACCAAAATGTTGAACCTCGCATCCCTCATGAGTCGATGTCAATTCTGCCCAGAGGAAGGAGGATAGGCATCGTCGCGCCTGTTGTTGGAAGAACTGAAGAGGCCTTTCGTTCAGTTTCCACATCCTCTTCCAGAGAGATCCGGTGTTATAGGAGCTTGAGGCGGAATTGGACATCGTGAACCTCGCTCCGTAGCTATAAAATCAAGTGTTGAAGATTTGACAGGGCTTCAAAGATCCGTTGAGAATCCCTCCTCGATGAAGGTGTTGTGCTTGTCGTAGGAGTGTTCTTTAGATGGACCAGTGGATGCAAGCCCTGAATACATGGCTTCCTGAGTTCGATATGAGTGAGCATGGTGAGAGCTAGGCTGTGGGCTTTCTGAAGAAGTCCATCCCGGGAACGATTTCCGGGCATATCCGAAGGAGTGCCCTCTTCTATCAAACCATTATATTTTTCATCCCCACCCACAGGAAGTGTGGTTTCTTTCTTCCTGGTGAGCCGAGCTCACTACCTCCGGGCTTCTGACTGTCCATGGCACTGCTCTGAAGTATTCCCCTCCTATTGCACTGCACTGCGACGAGAACCCAAGCCAAATAGCTATTCCTCCCCACGCTAGGCACATTTAAGCCTTCTTCCATCGTCCACTTCATAGTTGTTAGTGCCATATTAAACCACTCATACCTGGAATAAATGATACCATTGACCAATCAACCTTGTACTAAGCTGCGACATTCCCCTTGAGTGAGATCGACCAAAATGGAATGTGCCTTGAATGTAACAAACAAGGGATTTAATATTTCATTGTTTTGGGTAGTTCTAGAATTAATGAAAAGAGATAAGGGAGAAGAGATAAGGGAGGTTGGAAAATTGATGAGGCAAAAGAAAAGTAATTGGATGGAGGGATAAGGGGGTGGGGTGCATTGGGTGATGTGATGAGGACTGAGAGATATGAGGAGGAAAATGGAAGAGAAATTTAGGTGGGTTTATTAGTGAAGTGGTGTTGTTGGGATTTTGGGCTTGAGGGTAGGAAATATAATTTCCTAGAACTAAGGAGTGAGAGAGGCTCTATTCCTAGCTAGCTAGGTTCTCAACATGAAAGAAAGAGGACAAAATCCTTATTTGAGAGGTATTTCATTGATTTTACTTATTACTTTTTTTTATTTCTATTTTTTTTAATAAAAGATAAAAATAGATACTTATGTATGGAAGATAGGTTAAAAGACTTTGGATTTAAATATTATATATACTTTATTTATACTAGAACAACACAGGAATTAGATTTTCTTGATGAAAACAATTACATAAATTAAATGACAAGTAAACAGAATGATAACAAATTATTGTGAAAATTGTGAATCTCATAGATGAGGCTTGACCACCCACCTAACTATCAATTATTTCCTAAAACAAATCCTAACCATCAGCCTAAAAACCCCTGTTTACAGTTTACAGGACATAAACCCTTGAGGATAACCTAGAAACTTGCAACTTGAAACAATTTGAAACCCTTTGAGAGTTACCATCCCTCTCATCATTGTAATCACACTTGTTACAAACAAATAAAAAGAAAATCCCTAAGAGATCAAACCAGAGGAGTGGCAGCAACAATCGCCTATTGTAAAGGAGGAACATCGACATGGCTCTCTACTTCATTTTCAAACCTTTGGATCACATTCTCAATTTTGCAAACAAAGCATACATCTTCAAATCTAAATCCTTTGACGTCCAACCATATGCATTTTGGAAATAACAAGTTAAAGAAATAAATATACTATAAATTAATTTTAAATACAATTATATATATATATATATATATATATTTTTGGGAAAAAAAATAATTTTATTCAATCCCAAGAGATAAAATTACATTATGGAGCACAACACCTAAATGGTGTAGTATATGAGATAAATATAAAAAAGAAAATTCCAGAAAAATTTATCAAACCCCGCCAATAGCGTGGCAGAAAGCACTTCAAAAGAGAATCTCGATGGAGTAGGCATGAGCGGAAAAAAAAATCCTTCAAGAACAGGATCCCAAGGGATCACAAGAGAGCCTGCAACCTCTGAGGAGGAAAAAAATCAGAAGTCACATGCCCTAGACGGACCTCAAAGTGTTGACCCCAACAGCAAACAAAATCAACACTACATGCCCGTAAGAAGGACCTCAAAGCTTTGTTACAGACCGCACCAAAAAAGAAATAGAAAACCCTAGGGGTAAAATCATGAATATGGGTAACACTTTTGTGAGAAGTCTCTAAAATTCCTAGTGGAGTTTTTTCGTCCGAAACATTTTTCAGTTAAAAACTAGGTTTCGGCCGAAAGAATATTTGGGTCGAAAACCTGAAAATATGACTGTTTGCAGGAAAATGCAGATTATCTCCAACTTACTTGATATTTGGAGGTAGCGGACTCCTACAAATACTCAAAATTTAGTTTCGAAATTGATACCAACATTTTCAAAATTGAATCTACTTTCATTGGATATAATTTGTTTTCATTTTCATTGTTTTTATCTAATTTTATTTAATTTTATAAAAAATTCACTACATAATATTTTTAGTGAGATTAGATTCACTGAAACGAAAAATCCATATCTCTAAAAATACATAGTGGAAAATTATGAAAAATTTATATGCATAATCCTTAAATTGTTCTCTTCAAAAGGGTATTTTTAGATTTTACTTTTAAGTAAAAATTAAGATAGATATATGGTGGGGGAAAACATGTGTTTAAAATATGTAACTTTTTCAGATTGGACAACTTCAAAAAATTCTAGAAATTATAATATTCATCCTTAGATTCAAAACTATAGTCATATCAAATCTCAATAAAAAAAATATTAAAAAATAGTCAGTAGAAAGATAACAAAATTCTTCACATTTTTTTTTTTTAGAGTAAAGTAAAATTATAAATAAAAAAAAATTCTTTTGTTTACCGAAAGTTGAAGAAACTGTTAAAAAAATAAAATAAAAATATCATAAAACAAGAAAAAGTGTTACCCATCTTCATGATTTTACCCCCTAGCATCCATAGGACACCACAGATCCGAAGGGGATACAAGGAATCTCGGTCACCAAAACCACCGAGAAAACCCAGACATTACATCAAGCCCTCAGCAATGATGGATTGGTGAGGACCAAACCCTTGGAAAACTTTAAGAAACACCTCCACACACACTAAAGGATGAAAGGATAGTGGACTGGAATCCCGCAGCAGACATAGAAGTCTCCAAGAATCAAATCTAAAAAGACACCAAGTCTAAATAGAAACCCCCAAACACATTCATCCACTCTCATCCAAAGAAAACCGTGGACTCATCAGAAAAAGGCCGGAAGAAGAACAGGAGTCTGCAACAGGACTAGAGACCACCTGAAAAACAAAACCAAAGCAGAAGGAAAAAACAAGAGGCACCAACAACAAGAAGATCTTCCCACTGGAAGGAAACCAGTTCTTGAAACAATGGATCCACACAAAAAAATGCCAAAGAGCACGCTACTGCACGAAACCTTGGCACTATCAAAACATATCCAGCGATTGAAACCAATATTGTGGTCTCCTTTTCCACACTGCTACCAAGAAAGGGAGAAACAAATGAGATCACTGAGAGCACCGCAACAAGGGAGAGGGATATGCGACTAAGGAAACCCTATCGTAGACCCCCAAAACTATTCTTGACCAATAACTCCTTTTCATATATATATATATATATATATATATATATATATATNTTGGAATATTGAAAGGGGGCCGGCCATGCTGGTCGAGCCCTCCAATTTTCCCTCACCTTGCATGTAATGTGCAATACAACAAAGATTAGAATGGATTGGCACTCTTGGGACCTAAGCTGAGCACTCCAATAATAGATGGAGGAATGAGATGAGCCAAATTGACTGTTACCGACTCTGGCAAAGCCCAGCCAAACTGGACTTTAGGTTTATCTTTCGTCAAACACAATGGGAATCAAACCTACAATCTCCCACTATGGAGGCGAGCACCTTATCCAGAGGATGGTCACAACCTCTCAAACCCTTGTAGATTTTAACCTTGTACAATGTTTATTGCAATCAGATTTTTAGTAAAATAATAGAAAAGATACAATGGAAAATACAAACATTACACAAAGATTTTTCCATGAAAACCCAAACCGGGAAAACCAACATATTCTATATTCATTCATAGTGATACATTTTTTAAAATACAATATACATATAGGATCCAGCGGCATCAAAAACCCTAACCAAATGACCTGGATTAGTCAACAACCCTAATTCCTTAATCAAAAATAGAAAACCATCAACAAAAACCATGTGTTGAAAAACCACCCAATAATGGACACAAAATCGAGGAAACATGAAAAACGAGGCAAAAATGCAACATGTTTCTCGAGGAAAAAACAAATTCTCAAGGCCGCTAGACCCCCCCTCAAAGCCCCATGTGCACCCGACGCAACGCAGACTCTACTACAAGTGCAAAAAATATAACACATACCCAACATGGAGACCATGCTCATCAGAGGTAATGATTGATCCATGCAAATGATTTTGGTCCATTATAGACATGTTCCAAGTTTTAGTGCACCATAATAGTGTAGCGAGTAAACCACAATGCTTGTTGCATTGTTCTTATGCACATCTAGAAACCCTCCTCACTTGAAATCCTTTAGCTTCTACACTTCATTTATTAATCCAATTCCTGTTAATATATTAGTTAAGCAACCTGCAACAATAGCCTAGATTTTCTAATCTATTACAACTAGATTGGTTGTTTCCTTACCATGAACCAAGTTATCTTTCTTTTTATGTCCATTTACATACTTAGGGTTAGTATGAACACATGCAATTGATATTGCTAAAAAAACTATCCTACTCTATCAATTCATATCATACCAACGGTTATAATGTTGACTTTATAAAAAAACACATGTTTGTGTATATCCTTCATCTAGATATTATTAATATATATGATATGCATGCTTAGCATCTATACACCATTTCAGAAATCGATGTGTATATATTCACACTTGAAATTTTGGGTTGGTTGACCTTGATTATCTTCATTAGATAAGTTTCCTTCAAAATTGCACCCATTTTCCCTCCCTTGTGTATTTTGAATCAACAACATTTATTTCATATTGAAAAGATTCATATTTATTCCAACCCTCTAAATGAGAAGGCTTTGCTTGCAATATCTCTTGACTATTACTTTCTTATTTGGGTAAAATGGGACCAATCAATATTTTGATAATACTAAAGGATTATGATTTGGCATGCCTTTAAAAGGAAAAAAAATTATATTACACCCTCTTCATACATGATGAACGCCTTATCTAATGCATTCCTTCTTTTACTTTTCATATTTGAAGGCATTCCCTTCAACATTGAAATATACTCCATGTAATTATTCTCCTCCAAATTTTCAATTAAGGGAAATTTTCTCTTAGGTGATAATGGAATATGATGTTGTTTATAGTCTTCGTAGAGAGGCACATGAATATGAACAATATTGAATTTTCAATGACTTGGTGTTTGAATCTTAATGTGATATGAAAATTTTGAAGGACATGTTGAGAATTTGGTTTAAGGGAGAAAAATCCAAATTGAGTAGCATAATTGATTTTTGTAAGTTCCTACAAGTGTGTTTGGCCAAAGCCTATGTGAGCACACTACCCACAAACACATGAATCATTTTTTTTCAAAATCGACCCCTAGTGCAAAAATTGCATTGTCCTTTACGGAGAAAAACCCTAGATAGGGAGATAGTCGGACAAAGAGTTTGTAGGGAAACAAAATCAAAGGAAAGAGGTGACTCAAGGTGTATTATAGTGTCAGGATTCCAAGACACTCGAGGGTTCATCCATTCGAAGCCTGGTTATATTTGTATGGCGTGTTGCAACTCATCTCCCTATTGAGAGTTTGTTGTGTTTTTACCCAATAATATTGTTGTATATTTGACAAGCTATTGATTGAGAGTTAGTTGTGGTTTTACCCATTAAAGTTGTTGTATTTTTTGCAAACTCTCAACTCAAAAATTTATGGGTTTGTAAAACTCTTGGTTGAGAGTTCATAATACTCTAAGTATACTCTCAAACTAGAGGTTTTTTGACTTTTTGTGCATCCTCATTTTTCACAATCACCACGACCCACTCCAAGACATGTTACCCATCTTGATGTGTTCACCCTTTTGCTTTCCAAAAGTTCAAATTCAATGTAATTTGTTTTCTCTTGAAGTTGGGTATATAATATTTGATGTTTTATATGTTGGATTCTAGTCCTATAAATTCAATTAGCATATTATAATTAAATATATGTGTTCTTGGTATGAAAAATCCAAAACCCATGTTTTCATTTGTTCAATCTTACTCACGGATCTACCATAAGAATTATAAAATATTGTACCACCACACTTTTTTTCACTTTTCCTCTCTCTAATTTGTGGATTCTATACTTGAAATCCACTAAGTCATTGATATTATTTCACTATTACCTACCATAAATATGAATTTCCTTGTGTCATAAGTTTATGAAACATTTTAAGCCTACTTAAATGATTTATTATCCCATATTTATTTAGTTTATATTTTTTACTTCCTACCTTGATGATTTTTCCTAGCTTGATGATTTATCCATGACCCATCTCAAGTATGAATTTCCTATGTAAGAAGTTCATAAGATATTGACTTTAAGCCTACTTGAATGATTTATAATTCCATGCGCATTTAGTTCACAATTTTACTTATTGAGTGAGTTACCATCATCTACACATAACTCATCTTAGTAAATCAATCTTTTGTATTAGTTAGAAGGATTCTACATTGCATGTAGTTATCTAAATTTTTTATTGTTCTCTTTATAGGATTTTTGTATAAGAAACACAATAATATCAGATGTGCCGTGTTTGTAGTGCTATATTCATGGCTTGTCCTCTTTATATGATTTGTGTATGAGAAACAAAATAATATCATAGATGTGCAATCTTTGTAGTGCTCTATTCATGGATTTCTTTAGTGCTCTACTACGTCAGTTCCATCTTTTTGCACCATCGAAAATCTAAAACCCTAATTTTATGTTATTAAGAATTGTTTGAACTTTAGAGAGGATTTTATTTTTTTAATCCCCTTACTGACTTAGACAATGCTTGTATTTAAAAGTATTGTGTTGTAGTAAGTTTGGGGTTTAATACATGTGCGTGATTATCATAGATACTAGTGATTCTCTTTATGCTGAGCTATGTCATGCATATGTCGGTCCTATGGTTATTTTTCCTTATCTAATGGTGAGCTATGTCATACATATGTCTATTCTATGGTTACTTTTCCTTATCTAAGGGAGAGAACCTTTTACATTCTTCAAGGACATATAAAGCATGTATGATGAAATTAATGGAAATGTTTATGTGCATATGTTAGGGAAACATTTTAAAGATATGTTGCTTCCATTATATTGGAAAGACTTTACCTCTTTTTTTATTTATTTTTTATATAATACATGTTTGTTTACTTGATCTTAGGGGTTCTAAAATCCAATATCATACCAAGAGGCTTTATTTACACAAGGTTGATTCTTGTTCATGGTAGATATATAAAAGCGTGTTGAAATGGGAGACAAATGAGATATCCCCAAGTTAAAAATTGATACAAATTCTATGCATTAGACAAAAGCTATAGAAATTTATAGGGTATAAAAACTTAGTTATCCATTTATATTAAGGTTCATTTCTCCCTTTTCACATAGAAAAATGTGGTGTGGATTGATGTCAACTACTACAAATAAAAACTGTTCCATATCTTAGGGATAGTAAAAGGAAATGTGTCACTTGAAATATCCAATAGTCAATAAGTCTCCATATTTTCCTATTTTTCTAAATCCTTAGATGATTTCTAACATTCTTTCATTAGGCTTATTTAACCACACAATCATGTCAAAAAAACCTTAATATGAAGTTTACTGAACCAATGCCATATGAATTCCAATGTTATATGACTTTTCAATATTCACACAAAAACTTATTTCCTTGATTGTTATTTATGATGTTAATATGAATTATAATGTAGGAAAGTCCTCATATAATCTCTTAAAATGCTATATAAATTGTTGATTCAAAGTCAAATCTATATTTGAATGAGTCTTAAATATAGTATGTGTTAGTTGTTCACCATATTTATGTTTGTTCACCATCATAAATTAATCAAGGAATTTTTATCAAAATTGCAATTTTGGATTGATGTAATTCTTGTGTTTAATTCAAAAATAGATTTAGCACCCTTGAATATCTCTAGTGCATTTAGATTATGGAATGTTAACAACTTAAATTTTCAATTTCATTAATCTAAAATGATTTTCACGGAATAAAATGTTGGTTTCCTTCTTGTTATTTAGAACTCTTAGAAAATAGTGAATTTATAGCACTTATGTTCATAAATTAATAAACTTTGTTCATAAATAAATAAACTTGAAACATGATAGACTTTTCACAATCAGTTTTCATAGCATAGCACTATAGTCTATCATAAATGTGTCAACATTAAAGACTACCAAACTTGTTATAAATGATTTATAGTACACACAATTATGATGATAATTATTAAGTGCAAGGTCAATAAGACAAAATACTCAATTCTTTTAGATGAGTTCATTTAGTTATTTGATGAAGTAAAGTTCAACCTTATCTACTCACTTTTTTAAAATTAAGTTCATTTGAGTCCTTTTAAAATTAGTTCACTTTTTTAAAATTAAGTTCATTTGAGTCCTTTTAAAATGAGTTCAAACATGTAGAGAAATTTTCATAATTAAAGTTCATTTTTCAAAATTAAGGTCATTGGAGTATTTTTAAAACGAGTCGAAACATATAGAGAAAAAATTTCATAATTAAAGTTCAATTAATGAAGTGGACCTGTAACACCAATGTATATAAAGGAAAAAAAATAAAATTAATCTGGGATTAGTTGAAAACATTTCAACTTGGATAAAGACTCTATCCCTCTCCCCATCTTAAATTCAAACTTTAACCCCTTTTAATAAGACTAGCATAAATCATTTTAACCAATTACCAATTTTCCTGGTTAAAAAAACTATTAAATTTTAAATACAAATAAGCTTGTTATAAATTCTTACCTTAAATTAAAATTTAATCTAACAATTTATTTTATAATATAAAAATTTACATGTATGTACATTATCTTATAAATTAAACATAGAGGAATTGCATAAAGTTTAAAAAAACATTAAATTTATAAAGTTTGAAAAAAAAAACATAAAACATTAAAATTATAGATTAAATGATATATGTTTTGTAATTAAACTCGAAATATTTTATGATATATCTTATAAATTAAATAGAGAGGATTTGCATAAAGTTTATAAAAAAAATTATACATTAAACTTATAGATTAAATACTATATGTTTTGTAATTAAAGTCGAGATATTTTATGATATACTTTTTTTTTTAATCTTATTTTTTTTTAAAGAACAGAGCTATACACAAATTAAAAAAAAAAACATTAAACACTATACACAAATTAAAAAAAAAAACATTAAACACTGGGAAATTTTATGATATATATATTTTTTTAATTTTATTTTTCCAAAGACACAAATTTAAAAAAAAAAAAAAAAACATTTAACACTGAAAAGACTGCACTGAATGCAAGATGTTCTTTGGTTAAACTGTATATATTACTAGCACAGCTGTTAACTCGCGGTTGAGAACGCCGAAAGGTATCTATTGAGAATGCGTGTCCAATATAAAACTTTTGTGGTAATCTGTAATTCTTCTGTGGTAATATGAAACGTTTGGTTGCATGGTTTAATCCTACTTAATCATTTAAACCTGACAATTACATATCTTTACAGTAATTTTTTAATGTGATTAGGTAAATGTTAAAAAGTAAACATGTTAACGGATGCCTTGATAAATGCAAGAAAGTTATGAACAATAAATCTGACCCATTGATTTTGGAGGACGACTAAGAAT